>JAYEPQ010000006.1:2685000-2925000 GCA_036321105.1 Dracaena cambodiana | reverse complement strand
AAAGTCTTGAGTCTTAATTGTTGTATGGGTTTGCATAATATGGCATGGTGAGTGTTAGGTATGGGTTTCCATATATGGTGAGGTAGTGTAAGACTGTCTACCATCCATTCAGTTCCAAGTGGGACAGGCATGGCTAAGTCAAGAGTTTGGATTTAGTCCTATATTGGAAAGATGATTAGGTGGATATATGGTTAAAGTCCGGAATCGTCACTCAATCAAGTTAATCTTTTTGAATCAATGTGGGTCCAAGCAAGCAGAGTAGCCTAGTCTTTTCTGTCTACGTACATTTGAGTTCTCAATGTAAAATTGTACAAGTAAAGAAGGTTGGATGTTTGATTCTTCTCTTGTACTTTACGTTAGCATCGAGATATCTCTCTTTAGCTTGCTCCCTGGATATAGACTGGGTTTGACTGAACCATGTATGGTTGTGTCTCGTTGTGTTTTCTTCTTCATAGTTGTTTGCAATCTTTCTTTTGCCCGATTTTGAACTTTGTCGAAGGCCATTATAACAAATGGTCAGTTCTCAATCAAATATAACATAAGGAAAAATAAAGTGTGATTCATGGGATAGGAAGCCCACTATGGAAATAACAACTAAATGTAGTTGACCTGCATTTTTCTTTCACTTTTCTTATTCATTTTTAATAAATAGCAAACTAAATTAGAAATCCTACCTCAACCATATCTTTTGTTAAATGACCAAGTTAGTTCTTGGACAAAGTCAGAAAATCATAAGAAAGAAAACTGAAGTAGAGTTTAGGGATAGTAGGGATAAGATAACTATAGTTCATACTTCATTCCTTTCATATAGTTCACCACCAATTTTGTTTCAATTTCAAGTCATTCCCTCTAACAAATTGTAAATCTTTCTCCAACCAGGATTTTTGGGGAACAGGCTAATGCCTGTACGCATTACCTTCATGCTAAACAAATTATTTATAATCACTGCCAGGGACCATACACTTGGTAATTGGATGCTAAATTCTGGTGTCATACTCTTCATACACCAGATTATGAACTTTTCTCCACTCTCTGTACCATGTTCTTGGTGCAACTCTGTTAAATAAAATCTTCATATCCTTGATCCATGTCGGCTTTACAATCTTGCTCTTCGGAGCCACTATTTTTCTTCGTCAAGTTGATAATGCACACTGATCATAGGGCCTCAAAGTAGAATTGACAGCCAAAATTATCCAAGTCCATTGTTTTTCTTTAACAGCAAGACTTGAATGCAACGAGCTCTGGGATCCATATCTATAGCCTAGACTTATGCTCTAGCATAGCTTGTTCCTGTGGTGTTAACATGAGATACAATTCACATACAATTAAGTTGGTGTATAAGAAGATGATATACGCGAAGACAAATATTGACATGTTCATTACAGATTTGCTTGCCGAAGTTGCGCCTTCCTGAATAATGCAATTATCCAAATGACCAGAGTCATTCGTTTTTAAGTGCTACACTTAGTAATCCTTTTTAGAAATCGATTGTATTATGACGATTTGACATTTGTATCCTCCTGACTTTTATTCATATAATTTACGTGTATCTGACTTATATCATTCTTATCTAGGAAAGGGAAAAAAAGAGATATATAGATTGTAGGAAAAAGAACCCTTAGTTAAAAAAATTTCCATAAATATATTTGTATGCATAATTCGAAAAAGTAAACAAGGCAGGGCCTTCCTTAATATCGTCTAGCTGTTATATGCTAAATTTCCAGCCCACACCAATGAGAAAGTTTGTTCATGAACTATTCTTTACCAAAGGATATAACCTTTCCAACCAAGATAAATTAGTCTAGAACTTGTTTTTTTTTTCCATTTCTGATAATTTATAAATAACATTGCCATTAATTATTTTGAGCTTCTTTTAATTTTCAGGAAAATTAAAAATCTATTAAAATAAAAAATATCTATCTGAGAAATGTTATATCGAGCATATGAAATTGAATACAGAATCACACTTTGTTTAATATGTCCTTCTAAAAGTTATAAACAGTCATATCATATATTATCTTAACTTGCAAGATTAATGCGTTAAAGCATATTGCACTTATTTTTCTAGTTGATTAGTGCCTGCGTTTTGATATGGTAGTCACATATAGGATGTGTGTATGTTCAGTGAAGTTCTGTTTCACTCTTTGATGCTTAGAGTACTATTTAATTTTGAAATGCCATGTACCATAATTGTACTTTTGCTTTAGAAATTTTCTGGTTTTACTGACAGGGAGCCTGACCATCAACACTATTAATTGTGGTGTTCCTGGGAACCATTGCGAAAAGAAGCTCTTTGGTTTTGGATATTTTAAGATAAACTAGTGAAAATGGGAGAGCTATGAAGAAAATTGGGAGAGCTGTATGACATAGCGATTTCTTGATTACAATTTGAAACTGTTTAGGAGATACAAACTTAGATGGTTAGCTGAGTTATTCGTTGAAATTATAGATACTAAGAAAATGCTAGATGAATGAATGATTAACAGTTTAATATGTATGTATGTGTGTGTATAAGAATAAAGGAGATATACAAGGTTGTTCAAACTATCATGGAATTAGACTTCTTAGTCACATAATTGCAACTTTATGGGAGAATAATTGAGCAAAGACTAAGAAAATAATCATTTATATAATAAAATCAATTTTGTTTTATGCCGGAAAGTCGACTATCAAAGTTATTTTTCTAGTAAAATGATTGATGGAGAGATATAGGGAGGAAAAAAATAAGATGTATAAATGGTTTTTGTTGACACAGAAAAAAACCTTATGATAAGGTTCCTAGGTAGATATTGTGGTGAGACCGAACAATTTCCAATCACCTTATCTACAATGAACTTACGAGGCATGTCTACAATGAAATTATCCATTCCAAGCACTCATTTCCAATCACCATATCTGCAAAGAACATTAATTATATCAAATCACCATATCTACAATGAATTTACTAGGCATACCATATCATCAAGGATTTTACATTAATTATATTTTCACTTTAGTTGTATGTGAACTTACTAGGTATATCTACTTTGAACTCCCATAAGCTAGGAATGGGTATATTTCAAAGTAAAAAAGATGGAGAGAACCTCTAGAATCTGAAGGATTTAGAATTAGTAGAATGAAGATGGAAAAATAGAATTTAACTTTAGCAAAACCCTGAAACAGGAAAGAAATACCATGATGTGATGACTTTCTCTATTTTGAATCAGTTGTTCATTAATATGGAGAGATTGAGGATGGTATAATGCATAAATTTAAAACGTGTTTGTTAAAGTGGAGGGCTTCTGGAATTTTATGTAATCTTGGAATACCAATAAAAATTAGATGGAAAAACTATATAGAATAACTATAAGATCAATGATGCTTTATGGATCAGCACACTGGGCATAAGAAATATGTAAAAAAATTGAGTGCATCATATGAAAACGATGAGATGGATAAGTGAAATGCACTAAGAGATGGAGCTAGAAAGAAGTGTTTTAGTAAGAAATTGAGGAAAATCATTTGAGATGGTTTAGTTATGTGCGACGAAGGCCAGTAAGTGCATCCAATTAAGAGAAGCGATAAGAATATGTTGAAGTGGTAAGGACTAGATGTGACTTTAAGAGAACTTGTATGGAGGTAATGAAAAAGGACTTGAAAATGCTTACATAGTGGAGGAGGTTGCCCTTTAGTATAACCGAATGGAAGAAATAGATTTATGTCGCTTATACCAATTTTTTGGAATAAAAGCTTTGATATTGTTGTATATTTACAGATAACAAGTGATATAAAAGTACCATCCTAGCATCGAAGTTAGGTTTTTGTTTTCATTGGAAGACAAATACTACAGTTAAAATTCTCATTTGGTAACTATTTCATATATATGTTTTTATAAAACTAAACTTACATGTAAGTTTTAAACATTTAACGAACTTTATTTAGTTTTTTATCTCAGTATGTTGTATGGACACGGACGCATTAACAAGGGCGAGATATGGTACAATGTACCGGTAGGTCACCAATGACAAAATGTGTCATGACCTATATGGTATCTAACATGACATGACTTGACAATCAAAGTGTCCATGCTTCATAGGATCTTACTTTTATATTATTTTTCATAATTTGTTACTCTTGTTTAATTCATCTTCTAAATTTTTTTTTTTGGTGTGATCAAACGCAGTGCAATTTAATTTAGGAATTTTTGGTAATAAAATAATGTTGGATTTGAAAGATGCATATTAGTTCACATCGTTCATTATTTTTTATGTTGGGATAATTATTTATTATTGAACAATTATTTATTTGTTGTACCGATATACTTCCTGTAACATATTGTATTGCACTACATGCATTACGTTCAGAGAAAACCATACTGGGGACCAGACAAACCATAGTACTTGCTGAAAATATTAACTGTAGTTCTATATACAATGCGAAGGGAACTTCTTGAAACTCCGATAGCCATGGATTATATGTATTGTTTTGTACCTCTATACCCAGGCTTTTGCTGTAGTTAATCTCACCATAGCTCTCCATATGTATATGCATATGTATTCTTAGCTCTCTAAATACATGTGTGAATATGTATACACAGCTCTCTCTCTCTCTCTCTCTCTCTCTCTCTCTCTATATATATATATATATATATATATATATATATATATATATATATATATATATGTATGTATGTATGTATGTATGTATATGTGTGTATGTATGTATATGTATTCGTAGCTCTCTCTAATACGTATATGAATGTGTATACACAGCTCTCTGTATGTATATGTATACATATATGTACATGCAGTATTGGTATACATATATTATGTAGGCGGCAGAGTGTTGCTAAATACATAATTTGAACGTTGAGTAAAATGTATACACAGCTCTCGCCTCTCTGGTTGATTTCTCTCGAACTTCAATATTTATTCCTCTTATTTCATTAGCATATTAATGGCTATATGATCACTTGAATGGCAGAAACTATTAAATTTACCATAGCTTTATTTCCTGAACTTTGAGTAAAATTGCTAAGTTCCCGAAAACGCAGAAGATATTCCACTTTATAGAAAGATTGGACATTCCCAAGAATTCTGAAGATGTGAATTAGTAACGTCAAAAAGATGCAGCATGGTATCTCAAGATTTGCATATCTTATCTCCTGTCAAGCTTTTGTCTCGTGGCTCTTTGACTATCTGAAAGCTTGGTTACATGAACACAGGCCAAAGAGGGATAGCTAGGCCTTTCCAAAGTGTTTATATTAAAATTCTATTCTTGTTCCCCTCGCTTTTCCACAATAATTGCATCATATCTTGTCCAACCATCTCAAACCACATGTCTGTTATCAACTAAGTTTACCTTTCTCATCTGATTCTTTACTTTACGCAATGCATGATTGGGTGAACACCCCATGAAAGCAAACAAATATCTAACTTTAGATGGTGAAATTGAGGGATTCTGATTGTTTGGTCTTTTGACATCATAATTCCCTCCATTTATCCCTTGAGATCTGGAGTCATGGAATGATCCTTCCCCCCTCTTCTTCGTCGAGGATCAAACAATAAGAAATCAGTACCTTACCCTTCGTTCTAAGATTTCCTGAAAGGTGGTACATGTGCATGGCTAGTTGCGGACCATTGTCCAGGATGTTGGTTGGACTCTATATCAATATGAATTATGGCTTTCTGTTAAGCCAAGCGGTTGGAGTTTCGCCACAGGCTAAACATTTCTAAGGTGTTTGATCAGTTGAAATCAGAATATATCTTTCTTGACTTTCCTGCTAGTGTCATTGTGTTGAATCTTGCAATTGGAGGTTTTAGAAATTCCATTCGGATAGATAGGTATGCAGACAAGCACTAGATTCCTTCAACTTGGAGTGGGGACCATGGAGACTGATACTAAGCTTTTGGATAGGAGAGAAGGGAATCCATAATCTCTGCTTTACTGGAGATGGACAGGCGATGATAAGGATTCTAATTTTGGCAGGAATGCCTAAAGGACCACTTTGCGGCAGAGATTCCTAGAAGAGTTGCATTAAGTTATTTTTGTTCACATTCAAGCTGTTGGCCCGGTCAACTTGTTTGGTGGCGGTGGCTTAGTTCACCTTCTTCCTGGATCCAAACCCGCCACACCTTAGGAAAAGAGAAAACTTTTGATGTTGTACCACTTGGGTCTGAGAAGATCTTCATAATTACAAGCACCTGAATTGATGTGGCTTTTTTCATGCCGAAATCATTGGAGGAACACAACTTTTTAATTTCAAACCTGTGAATACTGCTGATACAGACAGTACTTCTGACACCGAAGAGAGAGCAATAATATTAACATTTTCCTCGTAAAACTTGAGGGATATTGGCATTACTACTCATTAGCAGATGGCATGCAGTTTTTTTAACAGAATAGGACCTTTCTTTAATTTCAGAAGTCTAGGCTTGTGGTCTAGACTCTAGAATAAGCTTCAGTTTCTTTTTATATTCTTTCTTCTTCTACTTCTTCTTCTTGGTGGAGGAATATAATCGGTTATTTCATATTTAGATATTATGGTAGAATCTGTTGATATGCAAGGCCTATGGGAGTATAATAATTACAGAAATGCTTCTTTCTGAGTAGTCTTTCTCTTCAGCTCTTTCTCTTCCAACATCAGAGGAGCTGTTTTCATGGTTCTTTGGGAGTGAGAATAAAGGGGCATCAACTTGCTTATGGCCAGGTTCTTATAGCAACTTGCAGGCAGCATATTCGATTTCCAAAAGGTGGTGAACCTTCAGATTCAGGTTTTAATCTCACTCCATAAAATATTTCAAGTGCGATTCAAAGCTGATATTTTATAAGCAAAGCAGTATTTCTTTATTAATGCTGATGTCTTAAGGCTGATGTGCAGAATGTGGTTTTATTAAACTGAAAGGATTCTTTTATTTATTTATTTATTTTTGAGTAAAATTTATTTATCTACTGCTCTTATGATAGTTTCAGCCTCTGTACTGTATATATCATATCTCCGATCTTCAGTTTGTATCGATACAACAACAACAACAACAACTAAACCTTTTATCCCAAGTATTTGGGGTAGGCTATATGAACCAAAAAAAGAATTACGCCGGATCGATTACTTTGATAGTCCTCCATTCATTTCTATCAAGTAATATCTCCTCATTTAAACCTCTAGAATTCATATATTTTCGTATCACTTCCATCCATATTTTCTTCGGTCTTTACTTCATTCTTTTAACTTGTCCTACATTAATAAACTCCCTCGTCAAACTGGTGTATTTGTAGGCCTATGTTGCACATGACCAAACCATCGTAAGCGATTTTCTCGCATCTTCTCATCGATGGGACCTACACCTAGCTTAGCACGAATATTTTCATTTCTCACTTTATCTCTCCTGATATTGCCGCATATCCAACGGAGCATGCGCATTTCTGCTACACTTATCTTCTGTGAATGACTTTTCTTTATAACCCAACATTCCGTGCCATATAATAAACCTGGCCTAATAGAGGGGAGCACGAATATCTTCAGTTTGTATCGATACTTGAACATAAATAGAGGGGAGCACTGAAAGAGACCTGTGAAGTATTGGAGCCATTTTGAGGATTTACCATTGGAGAGAACCTGTGGTCTAGCAGTAAGGTGCACCAAAGCGAAGATGAATATTGTTTGTTAACCATATTATAAATTGGAATATGCCCGTCCCCCAACTCAGCACTTCTGATTTCCTTACATTCTTATACCTCCTAGTAATTGGCATTCAAAATGATAGGTATGGCATCTCTATTTGGGTTCACCTATTGACAATGTATGATGGTTATGGAAGTCGTACAGTTCATATTGGAGCACTCTCACCCATACATCAGATGATCACGACATTTGTGCTCTCAAATTAACACCCATATACAAAGTTCAGAATTATATAAGTAAGCATTTTGAATCGTCATTAGCTGTTAGTTGTAGTTTTGATATTCCAGTCTTGTGTGTAAATCACATTAATTGAAATCTAAAACATTCACCCTTCGGTTAGAAAACATTAAAAAGGATCTTAGAGAACAAGAATGATGTAACTAGATATGGTTGCAAAGGTTCTATTTGAAGAGTTAAAATGAGGACGCTTAGACTGGATGTCAATGGAAGTGGGGGAAAGAAGTAATGGAGGTATCTTGAGTAGCAGTTCAAGGTATCTGCGCTAAGTACAACTCCTTCAATAACTGACTGACAAAAATTATAAATGCCCAACAGACTAACTTTTTCAATAACTGATTGATAATAGCTATAAATACCTGATAGATTCTCTTATAATTCAAGAAGTTTTGCTATTGATCCTATATTCAAGAGCTAGTATCTTAGATTTGAGGGGAAAAAGAGAGTTAAGGGTGTGTTTGACACGTTGGAAGTAAGAAAAAAAACTTAGAAGTAATTTCCAAAATTGAAGTAAAAGAAAAGTGTTATTGTTGTGTTTGTTTGCTAATATATTAGAAGAAGAAAGTGTGTTAGGAAGTGAAGGAGTATTATTTTATAAATTAAATGTAATATAGTTTATATTATTTTATTTATTTATTAGGAATAAATGTATAACTTTTGAATAACAATGATTACATGCAAATAAAAATTTTTTTGTCTTCTTTTTTTACTTCCTATCTCACTTCCAACTTCCTTATTAAACCAAACAAACATTTGAAGTAGTGGAAGTAGTTTTACTTTCACTAGTTTCATTTTACTTCCATGCAAACAAACACGCCCTAAGTGTGGAGCCGACCTTCACTACTGTCAGATTGGAAAAGCGCAACATTGGCCCAAAAAAAAGTCTAAGATCAACAAGAATGTAGAAGTTTATATGGATGATATGTTAACTCGCCTAGTTCAGCAGACCATATCGCCAACCAAATGCCTCACTTTTCTTATCTGACTTGTGCCAATGGAAGAGCCTTTTCTCTATCTCGACATCACTGATGAAGTGGTGAGTTTTGTCTTAATTGGAGAAGGATCCAGGATTTAAAAACCAATTTACTGTGGTACTCGAGTACCTAGAGACTCAGAACTCAATTACTTAAATTTGATAAGATCACTTCGAGTCAAGTTAACCGAGTTTGACATTTGATGCTCACTTCGACTAGCCATAAAAGGCCAAGCATTGGCCGACTTCATTGTCGAATGCTTGACTAGAGAAGACTCCAAGGTTGCCAACACGGAAGAAAGCTCCAACTTACAAAAAAGACAAAAAGCACCAACTCTCATGAAAGATATCTTAACAAGCTCCGACACATGGATCATTTATGTAAATTATTCCTCGTGCTCCACGGGAATGATTCTATAAGGAGTTCATTGGTGAGACATCGGAGCATGTGCTCTGCTTTGGTTTCAAAATCGGATTGCCTAAATAAAACTCATGTTAAAACTTTGCTTCCATAAAGTTGTTATACTAAGTGACTTGACCTGTCGTTAACCAAATCAACGATGAGTATGTAACCAAAAAGGAATAGATGATAGCTTATCTCGCCATACAAGACAACTGATGTGCCAATTCGGAAAGTCCATGTCGGATGAATTCTGGGGAAGGACGAGAGAGAAGACGCCCTATCTGAACTAGCCTCATTTGCAACCCTAGAGCTTGGGTGAAAAATTCACATTGACTTGCTAGCGACTCCTAGCATCAAATAGTACTAGGTAATGGATATTAATACAACTTTGAGCTGAATGACACCCATCTTTTGGTACTTAGAATATAATGAACTCCCTGAGGACGAATAATAAGCCAGAAGAATTTTAAAGTGGGTAACCAAGTGTGCGGTAATGGATGGCTTGCTCTTAAGAAAATGCCTAAGACAAAGGTAAACCCCCACTTAAAATGTTTGGCCCTTAAGCAGGCCAACCTTTTCCTTTGATAATCCATGAATGGGAATGCAAAAATCACTAAGGTGTCAGGGGAGTGCAGCTCCCTCTCGGACTGCTTCGAGGATCTACTAGGTTGACACACTCCAACTATCCCTCCCTTGTTGGATGATGTTCAATTGCCGAAGACGCAAGTGGGAAGACTGCAGTCATATGCCGGAAGAATGGAGCTCATCTCCTCAGTGCTTGCAAGCCTTCACATCGGAGGGTCGTTTGTTTTCAGGTTTTCGAAGAAGATATTGAAATTAATTTCCTCCTGTATTTGGGATTTCTTTTGGTCAGGCCCCGAAACCACCATGTCGCCCATGTTTCTCAAACTGTATAAAGAGTTGCCTTTATGCGAAGGAAGGGCATATAATATAGGCTGTCTTCACTATGAGAAAATTCATGATAAACTTGTCGAAACTATTTTTATAGCCAGACGAATATTTTGATCCATTGAAACTATGTTCGATGCAGTCGAATCGATCCCGTTGTACACAATCCATTCCACGTTTACATGACTTACCGATCCATCACTTACTTTACTATGATTGGAGCTATTGTTGTGGCCCTGACACTCGGAGAGAAGGTAGTCGCAGAAGCAGTCTTAGGCTGTTGATCCAATGAAAAAAGTCATGGTAAGTCGACGAAATTCCATAATTGAATAACAAAGAGAGACTCCTATAGTCTTATAAACTGCCTTCGATTTTGAGGTTCCAGTAGGTTTGTAAAAAAAGGGCTTATTGACCAATCCCTCTACTTGAAAAATCCTGGGATCTAAGTCTCTCGCCCAACGTGCCTTGCCGCTATGATGCTTCAGGCATTTTTGGCTGGGAATAAGGTTGGATAGTAGTGCTGTATTTCATGAAATAGGTCGGAGGGATGCTGAATTGAAACCAATTCGACAATATACCCAAAAAAAAAACATCAAACTACCTCTTCTAGATGGGCATCTTTCGTCGTCATGCGCTACTACTCGATGCAATTCATCTCGCTTTTGGATTGGATTAGGTGATTGTTTAAATAGCAGCGAATGGTTGGAGGATTCTTGTTGATTCGGCTACGAAGGATATTGACCCTTTGGCTTTACTCGATCGACATCCACCAAAAAAAAAAAAAAAAGAAAAGCCTCTCTTTCCGTCCCGGGTCATAGCGAGGCGGAGGTGCGTTCATAGAAGAGGAAATTGCAATGCATCTTGCTCAGTAGGCGTTGTGTCGGAGTGGGTGTTCGGGAGGGAAGGCGATCGACAGGTCGATCGGAGTGCTTTAGGAGCTTCAGGTTGACGAAATCTCTCTTTTTTTTTTGCATACATCAAACTTTCCTTTGAAGGAGACTAACCTTTTTCGCTTATCAAAAATGGTCGATCTAGAGGGTAAAGGAAACTAGCAAAGGTATTATTACCTTTTCTTCCATACATCTTTGTTGGAGCCGGTACTTCCTATGCTCGGGCACTCGGAATCGATAGGGGTGGGGAAATCTTTTATATACTATACACTGATGCCAAACCATCATCATGACCAACTCTAAATAGTCAAAGGTTCACTTTATGGATGTGCGACTCTTTCTCAGACGAGTATCGAGGATGAGTCTTCGGCAAAGGAGGAATATGGTATGTTTGGGGAAGCATGGTATGGTTATGGTCTTCGACTTCATAAACTACTCACATGTGAAGAGGTATGACCACTATCTGCAAATTTTGAATAAAACAAGGACATACAGCTCAACATTGGTCATTTAGATGGAATCCTGCTTTTACCGCCCTCGCTTGCCACTTAAGTCAAGACAGTTCGAAAAATCAGAAACAACAAGCTCTCGACGTAGCAACCTGAGAGGCTTTTTCTTCACAATCGTCGGAGGGAGTGAAGGACTGGTCTATCTTCAATCCTTGCAAACTGCAATAGGTTCTTCGACGACTGTCTTGTTTTGAAGCGGTAGGAGACTGTGGGGCGGACACTCTTTTTTCCGTCCCGATGGCGAAGGCTCTGAAGTGGGCATAAAGTGACGCGATGAAAGGCAGCGGGATAGCTGCAGATCCTGTTCAAGATCCTTCAGCACAAACTTCTTATGCTATTGATGCAACAGCGGAGTCAGTCTAGTCTGTTGATTACGATAGCCAGAAAGCCTAGCGCCATAAACAGAACTATTTCTGTTTCCCGTGGATTGCAACTTACAGATGAAGAACCAACTTCATTGTTCCCACCATTTATATCATCCGACGAATATTGTATAATGACGAATAGGAATTAGTTGTTCAGTGATCGCTACGCTTAATTGGGGCATGCTATCGCTAAAGGAAAGGGAATCCCGTTCTTCAATTCATCTGTAGAAGTGTGGATCACAAAGGCAAGAAAGAGAGCAATGGTGATATCAAGCGTCTGTTTCCCTTTGATACCAACGGCCCTAGGAATTAGCTCCATAGAGGTTTGGAGAATGGGCATAGAAGACATGGCCCATTTGACAAAATTTTCGAATGATTTGGCGTAGAAGATTCCAGAAGGATGCCGACGATCACCGCCAACAATCTCTATCCTTCTAGTTGTAAGAATTGATCAGCTGTCAAATTGAAACCGACGAGAAATCTCTTTAGCAAAAAGTGCTTTTTTCCGTACCTCGCCTTTCCGATGGAAGGTAAGAAAATGTCTCCTAGCTCATTTTAGTGGCATCGCCAGACCCGTTCTTTTTTCTGGAGACCACTGTTGGTACTCTCCTCGCATGTTATGCCACCGGATAAAGAGACTTCCACTTAGAAAAGAGGTGGATCATCGCATTGAGCTAGAACCTGGGCTAAGCCACCGACAATGGCATTGTCACAGGATGGCTCCACCGGATCCCAAAGAACTAAGAAAGCAATTGAGGGAGTTGCTGGATGTATGAATCTGCATATGTATCTGTATTTGCATAATTGACTACTTCAACCACTCGAAAAACTAGCTTTGCTACTTGCTCAGATGTTGCTATGAAGGGAATAATGAAGAATTCATATATTTCCAGTGTGAAGAATGCATCATAACATAACAGATATGCATATTTGCCCGGCGAAGGACAATCCTAGGGTTTGTAGTAAGGGCTGGTCAACATACTGTCCTGAACGAAGACACGGAGAGCCACTGTCGGAGCATCTTTGCGAGAGCTTGTGTGGAGGTAGACTGACCTTGACTTTCGGGGGTGCGTGTTGGTCTTGATAGAAAAAAGGCCGCTCTACACGACTGTCTCGGCTTCATTAGACTGAACAGAGGGACCGTTCAAGTAATCCCCAGTCTCCTTTGCTGTCTAAAACTTTGCCAGATGGATTCCAATTGATGGCTCAACGGAGTTCACAATCCAGACCTCTCCTTTCCATTCCCGTCTTAGTAGAGCTTCCACCTCCTTCCAATTGATGAGCCAGTTCTTCCGAGTGGGAAGTCTAATGAATCTTAATTGCCACTTGTTTATGGCTTCTTGTATGAATAAAGCAAAGTGGAAAAAGTCTTTCGCACGTCCCCGTCAATGCAGTGCAGTTGGAAGAGGCGGGGACAACTGCTGAATGCGATTGACGGGGACAATAAGTGAGTCGAGCAGGAGAGGTGCATGTTGGTGTCACGGTAAACGTCTTCGACATTGTGACCATCAGTCGACAACGCGGCATGCTGATCCGCGATTACTAGCGATTCCAACTTCATATTCCCGAGTTGCAAAGAATAATCCGAACTGAGGCAATTTTTTTGGATTCACTCCGGCTTACGGAAAAACCGTCGCTTTCCATTATCATTGCCATTGAAGCACGTGTGTGGCCTAGGGGGAACTATTCAAAAATTTTCATCATAATTCGTCACACCAAGATGAAAGGATTCGAACTTAAACAGATGTACTGACCAGACTGCACTACACCTTGTCTTACCCACTCACTAGCTCTTCGTCGTTCGCCTCACCTCACTGCCAATTGCCGCTCTCCTTAACTGGCAATGGTTTGCATGTAGTAGAACTGATTTTGAGGATTGTATGGAAGCACTTACTCATAAAACTGGCTGGTTTTCAAATTCCTGCCTTAAATTGAAATACTCCAATCCGACGGGGCATAAATTGAGAGGTCGTTCCATCCCTTGTCCCTGAAGACAGTTGGTCTACCGTCTTCATCGAACGAGGTATAGACGCTTGGATGGTATAGTCCCGAAATGGTTCCGGGGGTGAGTCTAGTCAGTTCGGATAATTTTCCATCTCGATAGGTCAACGAGGCGAAGAGGTTTCCTTTTCAATCAAACAATAAGCGGGATATGTTATTTCATTACTGTTTTTGAACAGCGGATATTCGTCGTTATTGATGGGGAGCAGTGGGTGTGAGGAGCATATGATGGAAAGAGACTCCTTGGGAAGGCCCACAGGAGAGCTCTGTTTGTCGAACTCCAGTGGAAGGCCCATTGAACACCCATTCAACTCCCAATAAACGCCAATGAATTCTTTCTTTTCCGTGCATGTCTAGTAAATTGTACACCCTACCTGACGCCTATGTTATTGGCTTGATAGCCGGAACAACTCTTCTTCAATTGATAGTTTCGAGGTGACGAGTTGATTATAAAACTGCTTCCCTTGTAGTTGTCAGCTCGTTCTTGACAAATCCGATTGGTTCTTCATAATCTGGAGTAAAAGGATTCGAACCTTTGCATGCCTCCATCGTCGGCCTTCCCTGACCAGGATCACTCCCACACCTATAGCGTTCGTGATCAACCTCCTCAACTGGGTATTGATCGAAATACAGGACAGCACAACCCCCAACTGACGAGAGTTGTTACGTCCAGTATGTCTCCCATTCATTTGAATTTGACAGGCGTCGATCTCAAAGCATTTCAAAGCAACAAAACTCTCCCTCAATCGAGAATTTGAAAGTTCCTATGACGGGAGTCAAAGTAAAAGATCAATACTTCTTTGTAATTAGGGAAAATGGTCGGTAATTTATTAAAAAGACATGGTGCATCAGCCAACGCATTTTATTCCCGCATCTATCTGTTAGGGGGATTTCTAAGGTACGCACACCATGCTGGTCTTTGTCGTCATTGTATAGGGGGATTTGAGCCTGACACTACTCTTTAGACTGACGCTACTCGCCAGTGCAGAATTAACCACATTGGAGGTGAAAGACTGATCAAAACAAATTGGCAAAGGCACTTAAGTTACGTGATCACCACACGATTCTTCCTCTAAACAGATGGAGGTAGACTAGAATTCTTCGTATTTATCCAATTGCGGTAAATAAGATATCCATAAGAATCTCACATGAAAAGGAAAATCAAATTCTTTTAGGATAAGGAAACGTATCTCCCGTCGCAGAGATAGATAGCATGACGACACCCATCTTTGGATGCAGAGATAGGAAATCTTTTTCCAAGTACAACTCGTTCTAAACCTAACCATATATATTCCTCTCCTCCAAGGAGAGGGGGGCAGATTTTAGAAGTTATGCTGTTGATTCCAGATTCTAGATTTAGTATCCTAGATTTGAGTGGAAAAAGAGAGTTTTGAATGATTTATAATCCTTTCTTTATACAAGAGATACATGTCGAATATAGGCTTGAAATCAATGTTGGCCAAGCCTCACTAAAACGCTATGTACATGCTTTCATGTGATTTTCGTTCTGATAATTTGCTCTAAGCTCAAGCACCTGGTTCAAAGGCTCCTCAAGGCCAATTTCTGTATGGTGCTTGATTTGGCTTGATAAAACTAGCCGACCAAATTTGGCATCAACACTTCGACTTTCTAACGATGGCACATGATACTGTGCCATGGCTGTAATGAAAGGGAACTGGGGAGGGGGCTTGCCTTGTTTCTTTTCCCTACTAGTTTAACTAAATCTCTCTTTATGGAGTGATGCAAATGAAGTAACTTCTGTGACAACTATAAACCATCCATCCACAAACTGCGCTTGTGGAGGCCATAAAACCAGATATATGTGGACCCTCGAGGAATAAAAGGACACAGTGTGTGTGGTGAGAAATTGAGATTAGCCTTTTGCCCAAAGAGGCTTCAAAGCAAAACCATAAATGGAGGAATATACCACAAACTACATCATATTCTACATTGTATTAGCTGTAACTGTCTGCCGAAAAAAATTTCCAACGGATGTTTGCTCTTCTTAATAATTATTAATTAATAATGCATTTTATTGAGTTTAGTTTGATACATGCAGTTGTTGCATATGTTCTCATCGGTTACACGTCGAAAAGTATTATGCATTCCTAGCTATCCATTTCTGAGTCACTTTCCTGGACATTTGTTAGCTGGAGCCATAGGTTGGACAATTGATGCCTTGCTACTTTCTTCATGAAAAGATCACATAGTTTGATAGAATGCTCATGCTAAATTTAGGCTGGTAACCTTATCAAGTATTCTCATGTTTTATTTCCCACATGAGTGTCCAAGGACTTTACTTGTAGTGGGAGCTTGTGGTGTGATTCAACTTCAAGGTACAGGCCAGCTAGTGAGGCGTTGGAGCATAACCGAGAAAGGTGGTGATGCCCCTTCACCTCCATGTCCTTGCATTCTCATCTTGAGAGGAAATGTAGGGACCCCTACAAAGCATTTTGCTTTCAAGAGACAGGCTGAAAAGGACTCCTTTGGCTAGTAAGCCTTGAGCTGTAGTCATTCTCAATGGTTGCCATCGTTGAGGGTAGATCGATGAATTTTTTACCTCCTTGGATCGTTAAATATTTACATTTACCTCTTTATGACTAATAGTTGATGATGCATTTCCACATAGCAAATATATCATCTCTTCACTGGAACTTCTTTTTCCAGGTTAGTAGAAATTAGAGAATGATCACCGGTCTTTTAGCATTTTTGGTTAGCCCTCTTGTTCATGTTGTCGGCGAGCTGGTAGTTAAAACTTTATATCACGGAGTCTTGTTCTCCACGGCATCTCTTTTCAATATGAAAAAGACACAGTAACGATGGTGCACATAGTTACGTAGAATCTGGATGTTTCTCAGGACACTGCAGTAATCACCATCCTTAGCTTGTTCGTCACACGGCTTTACAGAAGTCTACCCGGTCATTAACTCTCAATTTACTCCACATATCTTTGATGTTTAGTTGGCAACTATATACACGTGCCTTTTTCATCTAGAAATTTAAGCTCATAGAATCAACAAGCAAGTCTCCAACCTTTCCTGTACTATGTGAAGGGTCTTGACAAGGAGGTAAGATGATTTGATTTGTTATATGGAATCACACAACTAGAAAACTAAGACTTACATGGAGTAAAGTGGGAGCATAAAGATTTCGTAGTAGTAGATTATGAATATAGCGATCACCTTCCTATTGATTGCTCATTCATCTCTCAGTGTCACGCCCCACCCCGATATTCGGTAAACGAGCACGTACAGGTACCAACAATATATTCGGTATAAATATGCTAAAGTCTTTCGGTAGAATGACACATGAGTTAAAATAGTTTATAATTGATGCGGATTCTTCCTCTGAAAAGGCTAGCTACGATTATTTTATGGCTTCATAGGAATCATTATATACTACCCTAGATCTTGTCTCATATCCGATGCGGGACTATGAACTAGGAGTATTATATTCTCCTCACCCCCCAACCTCCAGGATTTGACGTCCTTATCGGAAGAGCTCAGTAACATATTAACACTTCACCAGGCGGTGTAGGATTCTTGGCCCTATGGATTTCTAGAGCTGACTCCCAAGGATTTAAGAGATGGCCCCACTTCTGTGTGACACTTTGTTCCGTGTAGCATTTAGATCCATGTGGCACGTTTTTCGGCTGGTGTCTGGCTGTGATGCCACTTCAATACATGTCACGCCCCACCCTGATATATGGTAAACGAGCACGTATAGGTACCAGCAGTATATTCAGTATGAATATGCTAAAGCCTTTCGGTAGAATGGCATAAGAGTTAAAATAATTTATAATTAGACGCAGATTCCTCCCTTAGAAAGGCTAGCTACGATTACTTTAATGTTTCATGGGAATCATTATAAACTACTCTTGCTCTTATTTCAGCTTCGATGCAAGACTATTGAGAAAAGAGTATTACACTTAGAGCAGAAAACACTTAATATCATGAATCTAAAACCCAATCCCTAACCCTTGGAAAAGAGTCTGAATCAAGGGCTAATAAAAACACCATGGATTTTTCTGTTGTTCACTGAAAAGTGCAGGATTCAGTTAGGACATAAGCATTCCTTCTTTGTTCAAGACTCTCTATTATTAAAGAAGAAATTAAGAGGATACTTTTAATGCTAGAAAGAGAAGTTCATTAATAATGATGATATAATAACTTATTACTACTAGTCTTTTCTAGAGTCAATTTTATAGTTATCTTAGCTTACTAGCTGTTCATCCTGGAAGTAGAGTTGCAGTATTGCAGAGGAATAGGAGCTCTTAATAAATGTTGAAAATTTGAAATCTCTATCTTGCTTTTAATAGAAATATTCTTCTGCATGACAATGGGTTGGTGATATTAGGGCTCTTGTTGCATATTGAAGGTGATTGAGAGGTTTCAGTCAATTGTGGGATCACGGATTTGTCCAGTGAAGATGAAATTCATGAAGGTTTCTTAGGTGAGAGTTTGTACGACGTTTTGATGAATTTCATCGTCAAAACTTAAACAGGCCACCCAAGGCTTATCACGTCGGGGGAAAAACATACACGAAGGATAACCAAAGGACGGACTAACTGATGGGCGACCACGAGATGTTTCACCGTTATGGTGTTATGTGAACTATTCCAATTTGAATATTGTATGTGATGGGAGTAATTAAAATGAAGCAGCATCTAAATTGGTTGCCCCCTCCTTGTCAATTTGGAATAAGGCATTTGTGCTTATGGTTATGGCCCATGCACAATCCAAACCACCAAGTGATCAAACAGTTGGCTGTTTGGTCCCAAAGGGAGGGAAAAGGGAGAGGATTTAGCTTAAGTTAGAAGTAACCTTTCCCTTCTTCCCATCTACTGCTCTGTACTATATGTTCTAATGTAGGATTCTCTCCACCCCACATCCAAAGACACCATTCTCCCTCTTTGGTGCTTGCCCCTCTTAATCTCGTGGCTCTCAACCATGCTGATCACCTCTTATTCCTCTCATAGGTCTCCTTTTCGAACAAGTAATATTCGTCCAACTGGCTCCTCCTCCCTATAAGTACTCCTCAACTCCCTCTCCAAGCCAACCAAACATTTCAAAGCTCACTCACTAGCTGACTCTGCTCCGATCTTGTTCCAATGGCCTCCTCCAGTTCACTCTCCCGCAGCTCAGGATCATCGTGGACCGCAAAACAGAACAAGATGTTCGAGCAGGCATTGGCAGTGTATGATCGGGACACCCCCGACCGCTGGCAGAACGTGGCCCGTGCAGTCGGGAAGTCGGTGGACGAGGTCAAGAGGCAGTATGAGCTGCTTGAGGAGGATGTCAGGCACATTGAGTCTGGCAATGTGCCTTTCCCTTATGGTCACTCCATCTCTGGCTCCAGGGGCAGAGCCAGCGATGAGGAACAGAGGTAGGTCGTAACTTTACCCAAGAAGTTTAATTACTGTTGACGTGAACCATTTGCTTCTGTTGGGAGACAAAAGGCAAACTTCTCCTTCCCATTTTACTTGAATCATTAGTTACTTGGTAACAAGA
This sequence comes from Dracaena cambodiana, assembly GCA_036321105.1. Taxonomy (NCBI): domain Eukaryota; kingdom Viridiplantae; phylum Streptophyta; class Magnoliopsida; order Asparagales; family Asparagaceae; genus Dracaena; species Dracaena cambodiana. Next base: position 2,905,543 of record JAYEPQ010000006.1, on the reverse strand, counting down.
ACTCCATTCATCACTGGTTCTTATCTATTGTTCTCTCAAATGTGGGCCATGTAATGGACCCATGAAGCTATCTTCATCTACTGCCTTGGCTTCTTCCACCTTTTGCTGAAGATATAAGTAATGGGAGGTTGGAGTTGAACAGTTACTTTCGGTTGGGCAAAAGGCAAACACAATAACCTCAACATGAAGCTTTGTTTCTATATGACATGCAAGTAATACTTGCAAACCTAAGCTCCTTATCCTCGTCTCTCCCCACATGAAATCTAATCCTAATCAGTGGCGGACCCATGCATTCAAACCAAAAGGATCGGCGTTGTTTGTTTATTTCAAAATATGGATAATATTCATTTTAAAATTATATACTATAATAAACCATGTTGTGCTATGCAGAGTTAGTTATTCGGGAGTCAAGCTGTCCGGACAGTTTGTTAGGGATGTAGGAAGCGAAATGCTCATGCTGGGGATGTGGGACAGAACCCAACCCAAAAAATTTCAATATTATAGCAACATGAGTTTTCGATGACCCTATTTATAATTTTGCAAGCTAATACATGATAAAGATACATAGCCTTGATATTGAATACCATGTTCGTAAATTTTTCTAAAATAACAAGAGAAGAAAATACGTGCAAGCTATGGAAATAATCCGGCACAATCTGGCATATCAGAGATGAAAATTCAACTCCAGTTGGAATATTGGGGGGAAAGAGTTTGCAGAGTTTTAGTTGCGAGAGAGTTAGAAAGAGAAAAACATATGCAAATTATAACTTCTTTTAAAAAAAAAAAAAAATTCTATAATCATAATTATATATATATATATATTTTTTTTTGGGGTATTTACTGGTTTGTCCCTCAAATCTTTAAATATTATGATTTTACCCCCCAAATCTTCATATTTATAATTTTGCCCCTCAAATCTCATAAGTTACAACAATTTTGCCCCCCTCTCTAACTTTCCCAAACACAGTTAATTTTTTGACCATTTTACCCCTTATTTCCTCTTTTATTTTCCTCCTCTTCTTCTTCTCTCTTCCTCCTTTCTTCTTATTTTCTTTATTATTTCTCCTCTCTTCCTCCTCTCTTCTCCTTCTCTTTTCCTCCTCTCTTCTCATTTTCTTCATTTTTTTACTCTTTCATGTCATGCATTTTTCCTCTAGTTCACCAAATCAATTATCTCAAGTAAAAAAAGAGAAGAAAATAAGAAGAGATGAGGAAAATATGAACATGAAAAAGTAAAAAAAAAAAAATGAAGAAAATGAGAAGAGAGGAGGAAAAGAGAAGAAGAAGAGAGGAGGAAGAGAGGAGAAATAATGAAGAAAATAAGAAGAAAGGAGGAAGAGAGAAGAAGAAGAGGAGGAAAATAAAAGAGGAAATGAGGGGTAAAATAGTCAAAAAATTAACTGTGTTTGGGAAAGTTAGAGAGGGGGGCAAAATTGTTGTAACTTATGAGATTTGGGGGGCAAAATTATAAATATGAAGATTTGGGGGGTAAAATCATAATATTTAAAGATTTGAGGGACAAACCAGTAAATACCCCTATTTTTTTTTACTTGTTACAGTCAACTCTTTCGCTCTGAATTATTTCATTATATGGATGTTAAAGCCATTTGTTTTTCTTTTCTTTACCAGGATGAGGTACCTAAGGCTCAACTGAAGGAAAGCACACCAAAGATAGCAGTGCAAATGCGCGATTTTATCAAATAGCCTTATAGTTCTTGTTGGACATCTCGACGGGATAAAAGAAGCAAATTGCATATATAAATTAGTGATATGCTCTATGGTTTCATGTTTCTATGTCTCTTCCTTCATGTAAATTGTATATGACTACTCAACCAGTGTTGTAGTTTGAGTTGGTATTCTCTGTATCTTATTGTTGCTTATTAATGGAAGTCTACCAGATGTTAAAAGCCTTTGTACGTAAATTTTGATTCAATTTGCCAAATTGAGATGTCATTGTCTTTGCTTTGATTATGTATTGAAAAGTTTGATAATGAGGTGAGGTTACTTTTCTGGGTGATTGTTTTGACAAATCAAGGATGGATGTAATATTGGTGAAAGCACGGCATATCACATCCTATGAAAGGCAGACAGACAAGATGACTGCATATATTACTGGAATTTGCCTCGTCGTTAAAATATGACTTAATACAATATATATAATGATCCAAAGCAAAAATGGATTGCATGATGTTCATTTACAAACCATTTGATAAAAGAAAACTAACAAACAGTCTGCAACTACATCTACATTCATGCAATTAATGTAAATCCAAAACATGCTATTCTTTCTCATTTGCAGCTGTTGTCAACGGTATGCCTGGCCCGTTACTAAATATTATTCTATTTCTCTCTAATCATAGATTATATACTATAGCAGTCGTAACACTTTTAGATTTGTCGGGGTTACCGTCCTACCCTCCACAGATTGTAATCTCATCCAGATAGATGGAGGGTTGCTCCATAGGCAATAAGTTTGATGTAGGAATCACATTCATCTCCAATAGAATCACATTCTTCAAATATCATTCCAGCATTTTTTTCTCATATCTGTCTTCCACTTTGTGTGTCACTAGTTTGCCTTGCAAATGCCGCTTGTTTCCCATGTCCATAATTCCCATTGTTGTTAAATAGTCAGATCAAAATATTATTAATATGGATGTTCCATTTTCTTATAGAGATACGATTGGTTAATATCTAAAACAAGTTTAAACCCAATAGCTTAATGAGTGTGAATAGGCTAACCCAACACACACTCACACTCTCTCTCTCTCTCTCTCTCTCTCTCTCTCTCTCTCTCTCTCTCTCTCTCTCTCTCTCTCTCTCTCTCTCTCTCTCTCTCTCTCAATTTGGAGTATAAATGTCAATAGTGCCTATCTTGTTACACAAATTAAATAATATTGTCGGTATTGCAGTTTTAGTTAAAATATCACTGCATGGCAATTTATCTCTATATGCTTGGTGTGGTTTCTTGTAGTAAAGGTAACAGATTGATTATCACAATGTATAGGCATAAGACTTTTTGGTTTAAAACTGAAATCAGCAAGTTTTTCAGCCTCAGTAGTTCACATATAGTATGAGTTGTAACATGATACTATGTATCAACACTCGACCAAGATACAAAATCTTGCTTCTTACTACTCTATGTAACTAGATTACTTCCAACAAGTATAAAATATCCAGTGATAGACCTCCTGTTATCTTTATTCTCTACATATCTTACTTCTGCAAAACCAGAGATATGGACTTATCTATGTAGAACAAACCCTTTCTAAGAGAGCTCTCGATGTCGGTTAAAGCCCTCAGAGCAACCTTTCAGTGAATGTCCCTTAGTTTATGCACCAGTTGACTCAGTAATTTAATAGTAAAAGGAATCTCAAGCATATATTGCACTGTTTTCACTTCACAAGTTTATATCTGTCTTCACTGGAGTATTAACATGTTTTTACCCAAGTAAGCAATCTTTCCAAAAGCCTAGCATATACTTCCTTTGGGATAAAAGTAGTCCACCTTACAGATACGCAACCTCAATTATAAAAAAAAGTATTCGCTTTCCCATGCGTTTGGTCACAAAAAATTATTTAAAATAGTATTTTGTCTCGTTAGGACTCCTTTATCACTCCCAATCAATATAATGTTATCTTCATATGCAGCAAGAAAAATGATAAGACTAGAGATAGTACGCCGGAAAAAAACAGAATAATCATAGTGGTGTTGGTTATATATCTAATAAATTCTACCGTATGTCTTTTAATATATTATGACAGTATATGTAAAGTGGAGGTTACTAATTCTGTGGTTGCAGATTGAAGCATACAGAATTGTTTTAGATTAACACAAAAATGACAGATTTGTAGTTAACAGATTTACTACACAGAATTGCTACTGTTATCTTAATTCTGTAATTAGGTTTCAGTATTCTGTTATCTTATTATCTAACACAGAATGAAACTGTTTACAGAAATAATTAAACTATTCTTCTTTAACTAGTTTACTTAACCTAAAGTGAATAAAGAAGAAACTGGATTATGAAAAACCTGGTTTCAGGAAGACTGGAAGAAGACTTTACTGACAGGAAGTAGATTGGATGAAGATCGAGGCTAGTGTTGGACACTATCTCCTTAAAATCGATTCGTCCTCCACTGTTCGCTTCTGGATTTCTTGGACGTCGATCTCCCAGGATACAACGATCGATCTGCAGAGGGAAGGAAGCCGCAATCCCTCTGCTCTGGCGAATCTGATAAAGGTTCTCTCTGGTTTATGTTATGCAGGACTGGACTTTATTGAAACTGATGAACAGAGTTCTTCTGTAGACAGAAATTCTGGAACTTCTATCTGCAGAAGAAGAAAGAGAAGAGAAAAGAAAAACGTGTAGTTTGAAACACTGACCCAGACCCTATTTATAGGCTTTCAACAATCGCAACGGTTGAGATTTCAACAGTCGCAACAGTTGGCCGTTTCAACAGTTGTGACCGTTTAACGGCAACCGTTGACGGCGGCCGGTGACTGTTGGACCGCCGACCGTTGGACTTCAACGATTCTTGACTGACGGGGCAGGTGCAGGTCGAATTCATTCAGTTCTGAACCCAATAGAGGCAACCCGAATCCAATAGCAAAAATCAAAGGCTCCTCAGCTCCTCGCGACGTTGCGTACGTGCGAAGTGCAAAGTGCGCCTCTAAAGCGCCCAATGCGCCCTAAACGCCCATTCGCCCTCGCACACGCGCGTGCACATGCGGGTGCGGGTGCGGGTGCGGGCGGTGCGTAGCACCACCCGTGGTGCTCATAGTTTTCCTCTTCTTACATAAGCAAAGTAAAAGAGCAAGCTATCATATTTAAACTCACATCCTTACATTCCCCTATCCCATGTGGGACTATCTTTTCATCTTCCCTTTTTGTTCCTTTGCTATGTACTCATCTTTTGAAACCAATTTCAATTCAATTAATTCATTTAATTTGAACTAGTGAATTGGCTCAATTTTAGGTTCAAATTAGTGAATGAATTCAACAATCCCCCACATGAATGAAATGGCTTAGACTCTAATGCAAATAACCAGAGAGTGTAATAGAAAGTTACCGCATCGGGAGAGGTGACTTTTGGCTTTGAACCTTCCCTAGTGAAATATTATCGAGTTTACTTGCTAACCAGTGAACACGATGTTTTTGAACTGTTCAGCTTTTGATGTAAACTAAGACAATAATATTCACACGATTTCTTTCAACTTTATCAGATTCTATGTTGTGTCTATTTTGGCCTTGGACAACCTGGTAATTCTGCGAGTGCTCTTAGAGAACTTAGCCTTTCTCATTCTCATAGAAGCGGCCCCTTCTCACTCACATAGGTGATCTCTTATCAAGAGTATCCTGCCATACTTCACTTAGATTTCTAAGATATAAGGATTATTAAAAGCTTGGCTTATCCTAACACATTGCAGGTAATCACTATTTTACTATAGAAATGAGATAGGAAATATTTTCCTCAGTGATTCTTTCGAGTTCCCCCACAATTCGGTTGTCCCTTTGAACCTAGATCTTGGGATCTCCAGTCAGCTAGATTGGGTTGCCATTATGGAGTTACTCTTTAGTAGGCTGTAATCCCATTCCCCTTGACAACTTATATACTTGATCTCTAGTCAAGCCTTTTGTTAATGGATCTGCAATATTATCTTTTGATTTTATATAATCAAGAGATATTATGCCGTTTGTAAGAAGCTGTCTTACAGTTTCATGTCTACGACGTATATGTCGTGACTTTCCATTATATAATACATTTTGTGCCCTTCCAATTGCTGATTGATTATCGCAATGGATGCATATTGCTGACACAGGTTTAGGCCACATTGGAATATCTTCTAAAAAGTTTCGAAGCCATTCTGCTTCTTCTCCAGCTTTATCTAAAGCTATAAACTCAGATTCCATAGTGGATCTGGCTATACATGTTTGTTTAGAAGATTTCCAAGAGATGGCTGCTCCTCCAATATAAAGATATATCCACTTGTGGATTTAATATCTTTTGAATCGGTAATCCAGTTAGTATTAGTGTATCCTTCAATCACTGCTGGATATCTAGTATAGTGCAATCCATAGTTAGTAGTGTACCTCAAATATTTGAGTACTCTAAGTATTGCTTTCCAGTGGTTTTCCCCTGGATTACTTGTAAACCTACTCAGTTTGCTTACTGAGTATGCAATATCAGGTCTTGTGCAGTTCATTAAATACATAAGACTGCCAATGATCTGAGAATATTCTAACTGTGATATACTAGCACATATATTCTTTGTAAGATGTAGACTCATATCTACAGGTGTCTTAGCTATATCAGTATTTCTCTTGTCAAATTTTTTTAGTATCTTCTCGATATAATGTGACTGGGATAAGGTATATCCATTAGATGTCTTGGATATTTTAACACCAAGAATAATATCTGTAATACCTAAGTCTTTCATATCAAATTTCCGTGTTAACATGATTTTTACTTCCTTAATTAGAGCCACCGTGCTACCGGTGATAATCATGTCATCCACATATAAATATACAATGACATAGTTGTGTATATCCCCTTTTACATATACACATTTATCGCATTCATTATAGCGAAATCCATTTGACAACATAACTTGGTCAAACTTCTCATGCCATTGTTTAGGTGCTTGTTTAAGTCCATAAAGAGACTTAACAAGTCTACACACCTTCTTTTCTTTACCTGGAACTACAAACCCTTCAGCTTGTTCCATGTAGATTTCTTCATCTAATTCACCATTTAAAAATGCTGTTTTTACATCCATTTGATGAAGTTCAAGATTATATAATGCAGCAAAAGCAATTATTAATCTTATGGATGTTAATTTGTTACAGGTGAATATGTATCAAAATAGTCAATACCTTCCTTTTGTCTATAGCCTTTTATTACAAGTCTAGCTTTGTATTTATCTATAGACCCATCAGGTTTTATCTTTCTTTTAAAGATCCATTTATATCCTAATGGTTTACTTCCTGGAGGAAGATCCACAAGTTCCCAGGTGTGATTTTGAATAATTGATTCAATTTCACTATTTACAGTTTCTTTCCAAAAAGGAGCTTCAGGAGTAGACATAGCCTCTTTATAAGTTTGAGGTTCTTTTTCTAATATATATGTTAGAAAATCCGGACCAAACGATTTATTAATCCTGGCCCTTTTGCTCCGTCTACATTCATCCTCATTGGTTTTATTTCCAGAATCAGACTCTGTTTCTCTTATTATATCATCACAAGTCCTTTTAGAGGAACTTGGATTATATTTTTTACTAGGAAATACATTCTCAAAGAATACAGCATTCCTAGATTCAATAATAGAATACTTATGTATCTCTGGATGATCAGAGTTAAAGACAAAGAAACGATAAGCACTGCTATTATGCGCATATCCAATGAATATACAATCAATAGTTTTAGGTCCAATTTTAGTCCTTTTAGGAGTAGGAATTGCAACCTTAGCTAGACACCCCCACACTCTTAAGAATTTATAACTAGGTGCTCGACCTGTCCATAATTCATAAGGTGTTTTCTCAAGTTTCTTTTGGGGTATTTTGTTGAGAATATAATTGGTAGAAAGCAGAGCTTCCCCCCACATGTTCTGGGGTAAACCAGAACTTATTAACATGGCATTCATCATTTCTTTTAAAGTTCTGTTCTTACGCTCAGCAATTCCATTTTGCTGTGGAGTGTAAGGAGCAGTTGTTTGATGTATAATACCATATTCTGCACATATTTGTGCAAATGGTGACTCATATTCACCACCTCTATCAGTTCTTAATATTTTTATCCTTTTGCTAAGTTGATTCTCAACTTCATTTTTGTATTGTATAAATATTTCAATTGCCTCATCTTTTGTTCTAAGTAGATATACATAACAATATCTAGTACAATCATCTATAAACGTAATAAAGTACTTCTTTCCACCTCTAGTTTGAATAGATTTTAAATCACATACATCTGTATGAATTAATTCTAAAGGTTCAGTACTACGTTCTATAGAGTGAAATGGAAGCTTAGTCATTTTTGATTCAACACATATTTCACATTTATTTTCAAAGTTTATATTGAAATTAGGCAACATATTCAAATTTATTAATCTTTGTAAAGTATAATAATTAACATGTCCTAATCTACCATGCCAAATAAAAGGTGACTCGGTCATATAAACTGAAGAATCAATTTTATTGATAACCTTAGGGGCAATGGTCATTACATTTATTTTGAACAGACCATTGGTCATATACCCCTTACCTACATATACACCATTCTTTGTGAGTATAAACTTATCAGACTCAAACACAAGCCTAAAGCCTTTCTTACTCAAGACTGAACCAGAGACCAGATTCTTGCGGACATCTAGTACATGAAGTACATCAGTAAGAGTAAGTTCTTTTCCCGAAGTCATCTTCAGTACAATATTGCCTCGTCCTTCAACCTTGGAGGTTGCAGAGTTACCCATGTAGAGTAGTTCTCCTTCCACAGATTCATATGTGGAGAACATCCACTTGTTGGCGCAGATGTGGTGAGTGGCCCCAGTATCCACCCACCATTCCTTAGAGTTGCCACCAATTAGGTTAACCTCTGAGACAACAGATGTACAATTTACATCTACATTTGCACAAAGATTTTCTTCTTCGGCCAAATGTGCATTAGGATGCTTCTTCTTCTTCTTCGAAGAATCTGGTGCCTTTCGCACTCGGCAGTCCTTTGCACGATGTCCAGGCTTGTCACAGTTATAGCACTTGCCATTGAATCTCTTCAAGTTACCACTCTTAGAGTTTTCACCATTGTGCTTTCTCTTCCTGTCATTAGACTTATTGGAATTTTCCATAACATTAGCTTTAGAAATATTGTATGGATTTCCAATTTTCTTTTCAGAAAGGCGGTTATCTTCTTCAATCCTCAATCGTACAATTAGATCTTCAAGTGTCATTTCTTTTCGTTTATGCTTTAGGTAATATCTAAATTCTTTCCAAGATGGTGGCAATTTTTCAATTATTGCAGCCACTTGAAAAGATTCACTGATAGTCATACCTTCAGCATGAATTTCATAAATGATCACTTGAAGATCCTGTACTTGGTTGATTACATTTTTAGAATCAACCATTTTATAATCCAGAAACTTACCGACTACATATTTCTTAGAGCCGGCATCTTCTGTATTATATTTCTTGTCTAAGGACTCCCAGAGTTCCTTAGCAGTAGCAACTGAACTATATACATTATACAGTATATTATCCAAACCATTGAGAATATAGTTCTTACTCAAGAAGTCCGCATGTTTCCATGTTTCAACCGCTTTCACTGATTGTTGATCATCTTCAACAAGAGTAGGCACAGTCTCCTTCAAGTACTTGGCCAGATTCATTGTAGTGAGATAGAACAATATTTTCTGTTGCCATCTCTTAAAATCTGAGCCACTGAACTTCTCTGGTTTCTCGCACTGGTTTGAAAGCACAGTTGGAGTAACCATTACAGGAGTTATCACAGTGGACATATCAGATGTAGTAGCCATCTACAAATATTAAAATTTATCTATCTTAATGTCTTGTAATAAATTTTAACTAAAACTGAAAAATAATTCTAACTCCAAACACAAAACAGAATTAATTAGTCTTCTCTAAAAGCAATTAAGATTACTAGTGATTGATTACTATTATGACAGTATTTTAATCTAAAACAAAATATCAGTTTAAAAATTAAATACTATTATAACAGAGTTTTAATTGATAACAGTACTCTAATTTATGGTATTTTGACAGAATTCAAAATATCAGTTTTAAGAATGTAGGTTCTAAACAAAAATGTTTAAACTGTATTCTAAAACAAGTACGAAATTCGATTTTAAGAATGTAGGTTCAAACTAAAAATGTTTAAACTGTATTCTTAAAAATAAGTTAATCTAAAACATGCAATAATCGATTTTAAGATTGTTGGATATATATCTAATAAATTCTACCGTATGTCTTTTAATATATTATGACAGTATATGTAAAGTGGAGGTTACTAATTCTGTGGTTGCAGATTGAAGCATACAGAATTGTTTTAGATTAACACAAAAATGACAGATTTGTAGTTAACAAATTTACTACACAGAATTGCTACTGTTATCTTAATTCTGTAATTAGGTTTCAGTATTCTGTTATCTTATTATCTAACACAGAATGAAACTGTTTACAGAAATAATTAAACTATTCTTCTTTAACTAGTTTACTTAACCTAAAGTGAATAAAGAAGAAACTGGATTATGAAAAACCTGGTTTCAGGAAGACTGGAAGAAGACTTTACTGACAGGAAGTAGATTGGATGAAGATTGAGGCTAGTGTTGGACACTATCTCCTTAAAATCGATTCGTCCTCCACTGTTCGCTTCTGGATTTCTTGGACGTCGATCTCCCAGGATACAACGATCGATCTGCAGAGAGAAGGAAGCCGCAATCCCTCTGCTCTGACGAATCTGATAAAGGTTCTCTCTGGTTTATGTTATGCAGGACTGGACTTTATTGAAACTGATGAACAGAGTTGTTCTGTAGACAGAAATTCTGGAACTTCTGTCTGCAGAAGAAGAAAGAGAAGAGAAAAGAAAAACGTGTAGTTTGCGAAGTGCAAAGTGCGCCTCTAAACGCCCAATGCGCCCTAAACGCCCATTCGCCCTCGCACACGCGCGTGCGCGTGCGGGCGGCGCACCGCCCGTGGTGCTCATGGTTTTCCTCTTCTTACATAAGCAAAGTAAAGGAGCAAGCTATCATATTTAAACCCACATCCTTACATTCCCCTATCCCATGTGGGACTATCTTTTCATCTTCCCTTTTTGTTCCTTTGCTATGTACTCAACTTTTGAAGCCAATTTCAATTCACTTAATTCATTTAATTTGAACTAGGGAATTGGCTCAATTTTAGGTTCAAATTAGTGAATGAATTCAACAAGTGGTTACGCTAAAAACTAATATGGTTTATAGGCTACAACAAATAACAAATGAATCGATCATTTCCCCAACTAGGAGAAGGCTATAATGTATGGGATGAATCCAAAGCCAGTAATTGTATAACGAACTTCTGAAAGCAGACTCAAGGATTCCGTTTGAGTCCATAAATCACTTTTTTGAATTTATAAATCACATTCTCCGCATGAACAATTTTCCTTGGAGGTTGCTCTATATAAACCTTCTTATATAGATCTCCATATAAGAAAGCATTTTGAACATCTAACTAGAACATCGTCTAATCCATTTCTAAAGTCAGAGAGAAGAGGATGTGGATGGTGTAGAGACGGGGTCAATGATAAAGGTCACTGAGCTTTATTTGATCGTATACGTGTGTCACGTGCGATATAGATCACGCTCTCGTGCCAGTATCCACCACTTGCTCATTGCGACAAGACATATATCTAAAAAATTAACAAAAAGGTTATATATCTTCAAGAAGAGTATAAATAAATTGTTTTCTACATTATGCATGCATCACTCAACCACTTATTGTTTTCCTCTAAAAAGAAATTTCCATGCAAATCTCAACTTCGAGGATCTCACCAGCAAAGTTTTCAACTGGCCAGCCCACAGAGTGGTATGGAAGCGCTACAACACTGGAGCTCTAAAAGATTGATTCTCAAGTCAAGAGACACAAGAGAGATTTTGATTATTATATATCAAAAGATTTCTCAAACATTATGTAGAAAAAAGTTCTTGAAGTGAAGTGGCATTCAATTTGGGCCACTCCCCTACTCAAATTGTTGGAATCTGGCATTTTTTTTTGCTTGTCGGTTCAACTTGAAATTTATGCACCAATTAAACAAGGATACTATAGCTTATTCCCTCTAAACAAACAAGCACTTCATTTAGCTCCAATAGATGGAGAGGGAATTTATGAACACCCGAGGACCTGCTGTTATATCAGAAATCTACAATCTGACGGTAACAAATATTTAATTTGCTTTCGGAATGTCAGTATCAGACGACGATTTATGATATCAGAAACATTGATACTAAATGATAGCAAAATCCTATTGGATAGTTCAAAATCTGATATAATACCGGACGATCTTTGAAGCCATGATGAGAACACTTGTTTTTATTTTTATTTTCCCCCCCTTGACAATGGAATCTCTTCCACCCCCACTTCACACTGTGTGTGATTGTTCCATTTCATGCCCCTCCCATGGGAAATTCTAAATGCGCACCACATTTTACTAGTGAGCACCACATACTATATAGTGAAGGGATTTACAACATGGGGGAAAATGGTGCTCACTAGTAAAATATGGTGCGCATTTAGAATTTCCTTTCTCCCATTCCAAAGGAGGACACTATTTTTTCTAGTGAGCCCACTTTATAGCTGTTCGGATTTTAAACCCAAACAAAAAAAATCACAGAGAACTAAAAAAAGAAAAAAAAACACAGAGAAGTGGACTCACTGGGAAAATTGGTGTGCTCCTTTGGAAACTCCCCTCTCAAACGTACTAATCACCCCTTTATTCTCTCTCAACCAATATTCCTTCAACTTGCCTCTCTCTCTCTCTCTCTCTCTCTCTCCACCTTCAACTCCCTCTAACTATAAGTACCACACACCCCCTCAACTCCCTCCTCACAGTACACCACCACCACCACCACCACACTCTCTCTGAAACCCACACCCCAACTCCCTTATCTCGACCAATGGCATCGTGGACCGAGGAGCAGAACAAGCGCTTCGAGCAGCTCCTGGCCGTGTACGACAAGGACACCCCCGACCGCTGGCAGAATGTGGCCCGTGGCGTCGGCAAGTCAGTCGAGGATGTCAAGAGGCAATACAAACGTCTTGAGGACGATGTCAGGCATATCGAATCTGGCAGCTACTCTTCTTACTCCCAGTCCTCCTACGGCACCCGGGTGGAGGAGCAGAGGTAAAAAAAAAAAAAAACATAACATAACAAACATTTTCTCAATTCAGTTGCTTTTATGCTTGATTCTATTGCCCCTAGTGCTACCATAACTCCGTCTTGCTCTTTTCTTGTACTCAAGTAGGGTCAAGCATGTACCTATCTATCTCCTCTTTTGCTACTGCTAGACTCGTGGAGCTGAACAGTTGCTTTCATTTGCACAACTTGGTTTTTGTCGGTTTATGTTTATTTAAGCATAAACGGTGGGAAATTCCTTGCGTTTTATTAATCAAAAGTTAATAAAACAGAGCTATATATATATATATATATAGTATGAGTAAACAGGAAATTTACCGACGGTGAAGGGAGTTCCTTCACTGCCGCTTAGATAGCCCAATAAAATTATTACACGTAGCGCCACTCAATGAGTGGTTAAGAGACTTCTTTTATTTGTTATCTTGAGTGGCGCCACGTGTAATAATTTTATTGTGCCACCTACGCAGCGGTGAAGAAATTCCCTGTAAATTTCCCGTTTTCTCATATATATATATATAATCCCTCATATATGAGTGGATATTAAAATAGTTATAATAATGCCTAAAGAGAACCACTAACGCAGTTACAAATCATCGGAGATAGTTTGGATGGAGATAGTTTGGATGTATCAGCTGCTATCCGAGTTTTGCTTCTTGAAATGCTTGTCCTAATACCCTGCCGTTACCATCTATCTTTTTACCCTGAACATATCAAGAAGAGGTCGTTTCGCTGAGGTAATCGTCCAGCATTGGGCGTCCCTTTACAGATTCAATTAAATTCCCGGCATCCCACGAGAGCTTTGCCGCAACCCAGATTAGCTTGCTCACTTTGACATTATTTTGCGTTACGGCCTGCATCCGCATCTCATCATAATAGGCCATACGCTTGCTTTTTTTCTCCCCTCCCGTATTACTAACTTCCAACAGTACAGCCCATGACAATACCAACGGTCGGTTCTTCAGATTTTATCAGCATTTTCAATACGCGGTCATGGATCAATATGGGTTTCACTAAACCTCACCTCACGTGTTAGACTGAAAATTTCAAATTTCCTTTTGTTCGAAATTCAAATTCTTCAGCCTTAGCCCTTGATTCCATCTAGACACATGGGTCCTTCACTTGAGGAACTTGATTCCATCTAAATTATCAACGAGCATCTTATCCCTTTGTTTTCTGACTTTTTAACATCTGCGTTTCTATACTAAAACTCTAAAATTATGATGAACATCAAGAAAGAGACTTTTTTTTTTTTATGCTCTGACATAATTAACTGCAACAAACTCACATGAGATCTAATCCTTATACAAGATACTACTTCCATTAGCTTCTTTATCATTCTCCATCCATGGTAAGCTGTCTTTTTTTCCCCATATCTATAATTTCATAGATTTTGATTCTTTTGGTTCGTGTTGTTTTGTTTTAACCAGGTTGAGGTATCTGAGGCTCTAATGAAGCAGGAGGCTGGAGAGGAGTCACGAGGGTATTTAACTACCAATATCAGTATCATAGCTTTATAAAGGAGATGCATATAATTTAGTAGTGTTCTTCAAGTGAAGCCTTAGCTTCTCTCTCTCTCTCTCTCTCTCTCTCTCTCTCTTGTATATCCTTATATCGATGTATAATATATGGTTGGTTAATCTAAACTCTAGTGTGTATCTTTCTCATATATGGCAAAAAGTTGGTTATTTATGTTCAGATACCAGCCATCACGTGTGAGATACAGTGACTATCCTTTGAAAGAGACGCAAAAAAGCGTTAAAGCTATCGTATCATACATACAGTGATCGTATTTGAGAAGTCATGATCAATCTCTTATTGATTTTTTTCGGGTTATCGATACAGTTCTAGTGTAACTTGAATCTCAACTTTAGAATCATGTATTGCCTCTTGAGCACGTAAACTCATCCATTATTTATTCAATCTGATGTGGGACTAAAAAAAAAAATTCGTAGTATCGTTTATAAAGAACTATATGCATGCAACAATAAAGCTTTTCTAAAGAAATTATATTTACATTTGAGAAGATTGGATGCAAGCATTTCTAAAGAGAGTGTTGCAAATATATTTTTAGTTAAAAAAAAAAAAAAAACTCCAATAAAGGTGAATATTCAAAATAATAGAGCGCATAAACTTTTGCACCATTCTAGGGAATAATGTAAAGCAATCATGTAGAACTTAAATAAACATCGTTAAAAAAATCTAGTACTTCCACCATAATCAACACAAGGATTTTATTTTTCAATCACCATAGTTTAAAGTTTTGGTGAGCACACCAAAGAAGCATATTATTATCTCCATACATCTTCATACATGAATGATTCCTATTGTTCTCACAATATATATCCATAAAAGCAATATAATATGCGAGAACACGCACAAGATTTATGCATTTAATCACAATAACAACAACTAAGCTTTTTATCCCAAGTATTTGGGATATGCTACATGAACTAAAAAAGAATCACGCCAGATTGATTATTTTGATAGTCCTTCTCCATTCATTTCCATCAAATAATATCTCATCATTTAAACCTCTTAAATCCATATCTTTTCGTATCACCTCCATTTATATTTTCTTTGGTCTTCCCTTCGTTATTGTAACTTGTCATACATTGATAAACTCTCCTCGTCGAACTGGTTTGCACATGACTAAATCATCGTAAGCGATTTTGGAGAGAATAATCACATATCACCATATTGTCCTCATTTTAAAGTTATAGATTTTGGTGATATACAACTTTGGTGTTATGGGTTTCCTTTAGTTTTATTTTTATTTTTCTTCCTCTTCATATGAAAGTTAGGATCTTTTTCCATGGTTTCAGACCCTTTAGCACTTGATAAATCAATTTTTTTTTTTTGTTTGTTTGGCCCAACGTCTCAAAGTAGCTCTTGCCCATGTTGGTTAGAGAGATGCCTCATGCCTCATCATGTGGCACTTGATTGGCGAACGAAAGCCAGGAATTCTCAATCGTCAAATTTTGATATAAACTGTCCGGTTTTCTGCTGGTAACAACAGTCAACAAGTCAATCGCTGAGATGAATCTAGATTATGGGATCAACTCTCCTTTCATTTAGAGTATTGAATACATTCATAATTCTAAGCTTCATGTAACTATAATGATTAAAGCATTAGAATAATTTGAAGTTGTAGCTACAGAAGTTGTAGCATCCTTTTCCATTAATGCATAATAATGAAATTATTATAAATGGAGTAATTTATTTATTAAATGATTGTCATAATCAATATTAAATCATGACTATATTAAACATACTTTTTGAAAAATATCTAAATTTCCATGAAATTATTTTTTCTAAGAACTAATACGCTATAAAGCTCATATTCAACACTTATACGCAGCACTACAGCGATTTATCTAAATATTTCAAGGTGCAATGAAATATCTTGAACTAACATTTTTTCCCAAAAATTTATTTTTTTTTATAGTTTTTATTATTTCATATACACTTCACCTTAAAAATAATCGAAGAAATGGATTATTAAAGTAAGAATATTTTAATCACTAGTAGGTAGTTTATTTAGAAAACAAATCCATTTATTAGTGGTCTCCATAATAATGAAAAGATAATGGTAGTTATCTGCAAAATTGGCGAAAGCTTCCTTTTGTAATTTCTGAAATTAAGCTGAAGTCAAATGCTAAATAGTACCGTCTTATCCAATTGGGAATTTCTAAAGGAGCACACCATTTTTCCTCGTGAGCCTACTTCCCAAATTTGGTTAATATAACAAGTTTGTCATCAAATTTTTTGTACATTAATATTCTTATTTTCAACCTCCATCCTATCTCCATCCTATTTCTGTCAGGAATTAAATCCTAAATAATATCATATATCGTTTGGGATTAGATTACAGATGGTATTATTTACTTTCTAGAATTAGATTCTTGATGATATATTTTCCGTCCAGAGCTAGACTCCGAACGATATTATTTTCTATACAGCAAATACAGGACTGCATAGCATCAGGCAAGGAGAGTGCAGCGACGTGGGGGTGTGGAGAGTGCAGCGACGTGGGGTGTGGGGTATGGAGTAGCAGGGCTATGACAGCGAGGTTAGGACATAAGGAGATAGGGAGATGGAGTTGTGTAGAGTGAGTTTTGGGAACATAGTATGCTCGTTGGGAAGAAAGAAGAGAGGGTATTAGGCTCACTAAAAAACTACCCTCTCTTTTCAAAGGAAAAGTTGGCTCACTAGGAAAAATGATGTGCTTGTTTAGAAACTCCTGATGTTAATTTAGGTCGGAGATTGAGAGAGAGAGAGAGAGAGAGAGAGAGAGAGAGATTCGAATCTCGCGCGATCAAATGGATTCAGAAGGTAACCGTTGCGAAAAACCCTAATTCCTCTTCTTCTTCTTTTTTCGCCTCCCTTTTCTGCTTAATTTCCCCCAAATTTCTCCAAGATCTGATTGAATTCTGACGCCCGATTCTGTCAATTAGGGCAAAGGGGGTCCGCGAATCCTCAGGCGATGCTGACAGCGCTGCTGAGCAAGAGGGAGAAGCTCAACGAGGAGCTCCGAATGATCGAGAGACAGGTATAACCCAATCTAGGGTTTATGGATCTTTCAGTAGTTCTCTTTCCTTTTTGTAAAGAGTTGTTATTTTTACTGTGTTTTGTCTCAAGAAAGGTGAAATTTTTATTAAGCCATTTTTATTGACCCACTACTGAAAGTTGTATTGCATTTTTACAAGCATGCCCTCTATGATGTTGTTGTGATCAGTAATGAAATCTTCACGCAGAGGGAGGAGGATGAACTAACATTTTTTTTTTTTTTTCTTTCAGTTCAGTTACCTCTGAAAACTGAAAATTGAAAATCTTTTAGCTCGGAAGTTGGATTGGACCTGTTGCTCGACCTTTTATTTTTGCTTCTTTCTCTCAAACTTTCTTTTAGTGACCAAATAGGGAATTTTAAATTCTCAATTCACTATCTTCCATTACGGAGTTCTCAATCATTATAGCATCTAGCTTGATGCAACAACAACTATAAACAATCTCGATTTACGTCTTGTGTTGCGTGTTTCTTTTTTGGAAAAGCAACCAAATTAGTGTTAGAATAGAGGCCCCATTTGGGGATAATGTTTAGTTATTCTACCTCCACTCTTTTGGAGGTAGGTTAACTTAACTCCAAAACTGCAACTAAGAGCACTTTGGCAAAACAAGTGGAGTTTAAAATTACAGTTATATCAACTCCAAAATACTAGAGGTAATGAAACTTCACTCCTACCTCTATTATCTCGCAAGTCTACCAATTTGCAATCCATGGATTGGAGTTTTCTACTTAAAATCTACCTCTCGTTGTCTAAACTCCATTATCAAACAGGACTTTGGGGGGTCTTACTTCAGGGAACAAAGTTCGGACTCTGTGTATAAGGAGTTTTATGAGATGGAGTGGTGAAGCTTGTCTAAGTATTGGATCCAAATGAAATTTACCGTTGGATGGTTCCAGATTGATTTTATGGCAAGGTCTGTCACATGTGCTTGAACTGTAACAATATTTCACTCGTAATATTGGCTGGAGGTCTCACAGTCTGAAGCTGGTTACCAGGGATATGAATGCGGACATGTTACATTGAGAAAAGAAATGTCCATTTTCTACTCTCATTATCACATATATTTGGTAAGTAGGGAATCTTTAGCTCTAAGATAGATCTCCTCTCATACTTTTTCAAGTGAAATTTTGGATGTACATGATATTAATAATAAGAAGAAATTGGTAAAAGTTCAACTGAATAATTAAAACACCAAGGAGATCTTGAAACAGATAGCTAAAAATATTTTAATATTATGTTTTGAAGAAGAAGGAGAACTGATGGAGAATAATGATTCATATAGTTAACCTCCAATATTTGGTATGTAAGTTCGATAGTTGGTGTTTTATGAAGAAGGAGCTTTCATTTTTATGATTCTGTTTTTTTTATTTAAATTGCAGTGTATTATATCCAAGTTTGGCTGATATTCCCCATTAATATTAGTGTTTGTGTGTTTTCTCTGTATGCTTTTGCATTCGGCTTGACACGGTACCTATTATCTATGTAAGTATGAAAATGAAGATGGCGTTTATCTTCTATATTCATGGAAAAAATCAACAAATTGCATGTCCTTTGAAATGATACTACATATCTTCACCTTTTGCAACTTGTGTTATAGAATTCTTCCAGTTTTTTGTGCTACATGTAGCATTTTATATAGTTGATAGATTTGTTATATTTTTTTTAGGTTTATGATTTAGAAACTAGCTATTTGCAAGAGTCAAGCCAAACTGGAAGCGTTCTGAAAGGTTTTGAAGGGTTTCTCTCATTGTCAAAGAGCACCAAGTAAGTAGCTTGATTATAATAAGCAGTTCGATCACTTGTTCCAATTCTTCCATTGATATATTTATTCAACATTATGTCTTTATTAACATGTTTATAGGCACGTCTGTGTGTATCTGTACTGATACTTGAAGATATTTTAGAAATTTTCATATTGGTCCAGCATAAAACCAAAATATTACCAGGCTTGTTGGATGCTTTATGGCCTCTCTGCAAAATTGCTTACTACTTTTTTTCCATCTATAACGATTTAAGGTGAAAGCACACAGTTGTACTTGCTTGCTTAATAATTTTTTCATTTTACTATAATTGTTGGCTCTCCAAATTTCTTAGCTTTTCTGAGATATCTTCATAAATCATTGCTTCATTTTTAGTTACTTCTAAGGACAAATGCATGGTTTCTTAATAATTATACTTCTTTACATTTTGCAATAATTACATCTAGTGTCAGGTTTGAGATTAGTAATGATTATCATGTATATGAACTTTTCTCATTGGAAATTAGAATAAAGATTGGTTACACCCTCCATTGGTAAAAAATAGAAAAATGAAAGGATAGAAGGTAAAAGTAAGGAAAAAAATATTAGTTTAATATATCAAATGATCACATGCCAAAATCTTCCATTTTGTTATATAAAAAAAAATTAAGTTGGCGTGCTTAGTATTTAATACTTGCGGGTTCATAATACGACATTGTGGCAAGGGTTCGGTTCACATTGGTAATATTTTGCTAGTCTTTTGAGTTTTATCATATATATCTTGTAGCTTCTTCTATTATGAACCTAGTTACACCTAGTTTAAGTGGATTAGAGTAGGAGGATTTGTATGTTTAATTTAATTGCACAGGTAAAAATCACATTGTTAAACCTCTTAACATGTGTACTCTGTAACAACTAATTCTTTCTAGTTCATTTCAAGTGTTATCTACATATTTCATTTGTATTGCATGTACTATTGTCAAATGGGAGATTTATTTGGAAATATATGAGATCATATATATGGTAAACTGAATTTTGTTTAACCTTGTGCCTTCAGCATGAAGCGATCCAGGAAGTTCCAGCCCGAAGATAGGCTATTCTCCTTGTCATCAGTTACCTCACCAGCTGTATGTATCAGAGTTTCCATCTTAAGAATGCTTGCTATACTCAATAACATCAGATATAGCACCATTTAACTGGAACCGGATGCCATTCATTAGAGTTCCCGTGTGTGGGTGCTACAGTGTTTTGTTGGACATTGTTAGAAGTGGGTTTATAACATTTTTGCTAACCACATTTGCCACAGATTCAATGGAAAAGATATTGCTCTTTCCTTTTGCTGTCACTCAACATTTATTCAGATCTAATCATCGACAAATTAGTCATGCATTTACATTTCAACTTTCTTCATCATTCAACTATTATTTTGTGCAATAATTTTAGCAATACCGTATATCTGAGCTGGCTATCAGTAGATACGAATCTGCATATCTATAATCAAGTTTTATTGAGTTATGTCTAAACTTGCATGTGCAGTCTGATTTTCCTAGTTGATTACGTTCACTAGATTTGAAACCTGTAATCTATCACCCAATTTTTAGATATGTTTTTAAATCTGAATATTAAATTAGAAGTAAATTCACTTTTGAGTTATCACCGATAGGCATCTCCAAATTTTATAGGGGCTGTAGTCTGTACCCTCTTGCCATATTACCAACCACTGTTTCTATTTATTCCTTGATATGGCAGATATATATTGACCGATTTATCCTTTTTTTGCGACGGTATAGTAAAGGGAAGGTCATCGTTTTTTGCACATATTGACCAATATTCGTAATATTGTCCAGTATATTGGCTTGACTTGTCCTCCTGATATGACATTATTCATTTTCTTTTCTAGTTGAGTTTTTAAATTTTAAATGGGTTTAGGTAACCACTCACGTTTTGATGTACGAGGGAAAACCTAATTTCTTTTACCTCTTAAACTAGCCATATCTTTATACTATGAAAACGTGAGAGAGATGATCTGTCTCACATTAGCAAGAGCTAATAATACTGCAGATCTACATTGTGAAACTTTTTCAAGTACTACCTAAGACTTAGAACCTATTTATTTAGTTTTCTTCTCCTTCTAATCTTCCCTTTTTTTTTATCTCTGGTGCTATTATCGCTGTTGTCGTCCCTATTATTGATGTTGCCAATTTGCTTTTACGAATATCATTATCCTCCGATAATCTTAATTACTCATATAATTTAGATTTGCAAATTTTAGATTGAATCTGTTCCATAATTTATTTTATCGCGTCACACTTGAATGTATGCGTATATTAATGAGTATCTTTACATGCATGTTATGCAATATCTGTCAGGTAGATGACACTAGGCATTAGCCTAGATTATAATTTTACATGTGAACTGTAGCGACCTGCACCTGCCTGAAGTAACCTATTGTTCTTGTTACTCTTTTTTCAAGTTCCAGCACCATTTCATATCCTAAACTGGTAGAAGAATCTAATAAATGTACATCTTTTTTTAGGTTGAAGAACACGTAATGGGACGTGATGGTGAGCCAACACTGAAAATATAATAATGTACTTGATTCTTGTGAAATTTAATGCCACCCCTCAAATTTTCTCTCCCTTGTTTGTGACGCCAGATGGAAGGTCTGATTATGGTTCCGGTCGTTCGAAAGGTGGAAGCTTTTTTGCAAATGGACAGTAAGTGTTCCAAATCTAATTTCATCTGGTAACATGTCTAAAACTCAACTAGTTGAAAATTTAGAAAACAAAAACTCTTTAGTTATGCAAAAGGGCAGGATTGCTTCCAAATCTAATTTGGCGTTTGAGAATAATTTGCTGGATGCAAAAAAATTATAATTTGGTAAAAGAAGGTGAATTACCATTCAAAAGGTTTTAGAAGAAACGTGTAAAGCAATCTTCAAAATTCAAACAATATTTAGAATCTAAGTGATGTAAAATTTTGAATCATGCGTTATATTTTTGTATATCAACAAAAATGCAACATAAACACAGTGATGAATGCTTGGCAGGTTTTAATCGCTCGATGGTAAGTAACAAAGGATTAGCATAAGCAGCGTTGCCACAGCAATTTTTGAGTATATGAGATGCATTTTTGCAAGTTTTGAATAAATTGATAATTCGGAAGTCATTAGGCCAAGATGAAAGCAATAAATTATTAGGGATATCTCGATGAGTTGAATAAATTGATATGCTAACATCACTGTCTTTATCTATCTAAAGAAGTGTTTAGTAACACTTGAAGATATGTACTTTTTTTTTATCAAGAAACAATGGAAATGGAAATGAGGCAATAGCTCACATACGTTTTCTGTGCTACGATCCATTTCCATTATCTCTAGTGTGTGTGTGTGGCTATATATATATATGGGATTACTGTAAGTAATCCTGCCAGCTCAGGAAAAGTTACATGAGTTAGCGGCAAAACTATAATAATGATTTTTCTTTATTTTTTTTTAACAATTACTATCTCTACCTCCTTAACTACTTCCAGATTAAATTTTATAAATTTTGGAGTTCATTACCTTTCATCAAGTGCACACAAAATGTTTTATTCATTGAAAACCGTTAATTTTGTGTTAACTTGATGGAGGATCAAATCAAAACTAAAACCCAAGGAATTGGGTATGAATGAACCCTAGGGGGTCGAGATCATAATCCAAAAGATTTTTTTTTAAAAAACATTTGGAGATAGTGGAAATGAACTGTAACTCAGGGAATTTGTATGAGCTATCAGCTGATTTCCATCTCTCTCTCTATATATATATCAATGTTTAAAATAACGATAACGTTAACGTAACGTTTTTTTTTTTGTTAGGTTATGTAGTAAATAACGTAACGCTTAACGTAGGTTACGTAATTTTCTATTTATTTAATTAAAATAAATATTAAACTGCATTTAATAATTTTCACAAATAAGTAAATATTACTAAATAAATCTACAAAATCATATAAAATACTGTAAAATCAATATAAAGGCATAGAAAAATTATAAAATTTCACAGCAAACATCACAACAATTTTTTAAGTTATACAAAACACAATATTGTTTTTCTCCCATCTAATCTATAATAACAAGATCATCTTTACATAATTCAATAATTCAATTATTCTTCTAAATCTATTTTCTTTACAACCAATTTAGTCCATTTTTCACATAATCCATTTTCTACAACAATTACTTCAGTGCAACCTATCCAAAAGTTTTTCTACAACCTATACAATTACTTCTACAACAATTACTTCTACGATAATTACTTATACAATTCATATTTTCAAGCTAACACTGAGACACTGAGACACTGCACAATACAGTTTTCATATTTTCAAACCTAATACAGTTTTTCTCCCCCTTTAGCAGCTCAATCAAGCTAACACTGAGACACTGCACAAAATTCAATTATCCAATTATCCAACAATCAACACTGCACAAAATCCAATTATTAATCAACACTGAGACACTGCACAAAATTCACAACACTGCACAAAATTCACATTTCACGGATAAGTTGCAACAGTGCACACTCCACTCAACAATAATCCAATTATCTAACAATCAACACTGCACAAAATTCACAAAAACCCTATGCAAAATTCTACAACCTTCTAGCATCAATCCAACACTCCGATGCAAAATTGCAAAAAATTCAAGTTATTCAACAATGCAACTAATATCATGCAATGAATAATCTGTGAACCAGAGAAGAGAGAGGGGCTTACCTCTGTTGAACCAGAGAAGAGGGACCGGAGGCTGAGGGAGAAAGAGGGGCCGCTTCAATGTCGATCGAGCTGCTTAGAAGTGGAGATGGAGTTGCCGGACCGCTGAGGGAGAGAGGGGGCCGCTACAGTGTTGATCGGAGCTTCAGAGCTCCAGGAGGTTCTTCAAGAGGGGGAGAAAGGGAGAGGTCGATCGGGGAAGCTTCAGCGTCGAGGGAGAGACCGGGAGAGGTATCACCGGAGCAGGAGGGAAGCGTCGAATCTTCGTCGGCGTTGGGTTAGGAGCTTGATTGGAAAATCTCGTCGGCGTTTTGAAGAAGGACCGGCGGTGGAGAGGCGACGGGAGAGGGAGATTTTCGCTCGGATGAGAAATCGCTCGGGTGGGAGAGAGAGAACGATCGATTTTAGGGTTAGGGTTTTTCTCCGTTCGGGGATTTATAAGATTCGAAGTGGGTATAAAACGTACGTTACGTTACGAACAAACGTAACGTAACGTACGTTATTTTTAAAAAACTGTGCGCTCCGCAGCGGGGCGTTATTTCGCCCCGTTACGGAGCGAAATTCTCTTGTTACGCTCCGTAAATATATATATATATATATATATATATATATATATATATATATATATATATATATATATATATATATATAATCAATTTGATACAAAAATTAGCTGTTTTCAATGAATTTAACATCTTGAATCTACTTGATGAATAAATAAACTTTACAATCCATGAAATTTAATCCTAGACAAGCTAAGGAAGTGGAGATCATAATCCAGGAAAAATAAGAAAAAGTATAATAAGCGTACTGTTTTTTAATTGAGCATATATTGGTTATATATTGATTGCAATCCTTTTGGTTCTTCAGAGGGAAGCCAAAGAAGGGAGGAAGAATCGCAATAAGGGAAGGGAGGAGAGTTCGACCACCATCAGTTGAACGAGATCTGGACGAAGACGATGATGTTGAACTTAGCATGCGATGAATTGTTGCACCAGCAGACAGTATTCTTTTCAGTTAGCAGTCCATCAAACAGTTAGGAGCCTCTGGATTCAGCTTGTTCTTTATAAATTTAGACTCCGTAGTGCATCTAACAAACTATCTGATTTCATACTGACAAAAACATTTTGTATTC
This sequence comes from Dracaena cambodiana, assembly GCA_036321105.1. NCBI lineage: Eukaryota > Viridiplantae > Streptophyta > Magnoliopsida > Asparagales > Asparagaceae > Dracaena > Dracaena cambodiana. The sequence goes on along the minus strand of JAYEPQ010000006.1, from coordinate 2,880,452 downwards.
CGGTGAAACTTGCAACGAGGGATGTTTCTGGTGGTAGGTAAGGCCATGTATTAGCCAAAAAAATAAAAATATTCTATGTTCAATTTCAAATTACCCAGTGTAAAGGATCTTCATTGTGATAAAATTCCTACATAGCCATGATACATATTGAACTTGTGATTCAACTGCTGAAATAGTTTCTCCCTATGGGCTGTTTATGAAACTTCAGCATCATTTTGGAAAATGATGATCTATGGAATAAATGTTCATAAAACAAAAGTTCATTCTCTACTCTGTAGAGAGTTTATGGGATTTAAGGGTCAGTCCTGATCTGCTCAATTTAAAATTCTGAATTTAAAAAAAATATATAATATTTTTATTTTTAATTTATAATTTTGAATAGAACGAGTCAAAAATTTATGTTTAGACTTATCAATTCTCATGCGAATGAACTTCTCTTTGTGAAAGCGTTTCATAATTTCACTTGCATCATGCTACAATTTGTTATGTAGTTTTGTTGCTGATGATATTGAGGCTCGAATCATATGCACAATTATTTAACAATTGCTTAATTTCTATTAAAAGCGAAAAAAATATAAAAAAAAAAAATGTAAGCTTTAAGTTTGTAAACACATAGTTCCAAAATATATACAAATGTAAAGGACCTATTTGCAAAAGATAGAAACTAAAAAAAACAGGAGTTTCTAAAAGAGAACACCTTGTTTTCCTAGTGAGCACACTTTCTCTTTTTAAAAAAGAGCGTTTTTGCTGGTAAGCACCCCACTTATCCCCAAAAAACTATCTTTTAAGTCCTCTCACCCACAACCCCCCTACCCCCACACACACACATTCTCTTATCTACAAGCTCCCATCTAACTCCTCTCCAATCCGCCAACCGCCTCCCTCTATCGATCGCTCCCATCGCCTGCTGTCCTGCCTCCCGGTCCCAGTCAATGGTTTTAGATTTCAATTTTTTTTTTCTAGGTGAAGTTACGTGAGACGCAGGTTGAGAAAGCGAGAGGTTGAAGACTGGGACGTCCAAAAAAAATCGATGGCAAACTTATAATATTAATGAAGTTTTTAAGTGGGCTCACTAGGAAAAAAGGTGTGCTCCTTTGGAAATTTCAAAAAAAAAAAACGCTCCAAGAACCTCCCAGCTTTAAAAAAAAAAAAACCATAAAAAAGAAAAAAAGGAAAAAATCAAAGCCACAGCAATATGGTGACGCATCACCTCTCACTCTCTCGCTCCCCTGCCGCCCCAGCGATCGCCTTGATCACCACCGCCGGCCTTGCCTACACACACATCTTCTATTTGCCATTGTGCATCTTCACTAGAACTCAGAACTATATTCGCGAGCCAATCAGGATAATTCACTTTTCTAATAAAGCTTGCAACAAGTAGTCTATCAAAGAACTATATTCGCGAGCCAATCAGGATAATTCACTTTTCTAATAAAGCTTGCAACAAGTAGTCTATCAAATGACTGCTCGAGCCAGTACCTTCTAGTGGACAAGGATAGGCAGAGCGTCCAAATTTGCATCTTGAGCTGCATTTGCTTCATGTTCCTGATCAAGATGGTGGGTTTTGAGGAATTTTTTTTTTTTTAAATTTTTTTTTTATGGAACGAGTATTCATCATCATTTATAATTTATGTTCTACAGGAGGCATCAAATATTTGCATCGAAATTCGTCTGACTAGACTGCTCAGACCAAACCTAACACGAACCAAGTAATGGAGATTAAAAAAAAGAACAAAATATATACAAGAGTTTAGAGTTGTTGATCTACGTTCTTAACGGTAATAGTCATTTCGGCATGCATTTTTATTGAGATAGAGGGGGCTATCTCTCTCTTCTTTCTAGAGGAAAGATTTCCTTTACCCTTGGGATAGAGCTACCTTTATAGAAACAAATATTTTCTGGTAGACGGAGTTAGGAAGGATTTACCAAATCACTTGCTTTCCCATGCAATGATGAAGCTCCCACGTGTATGTTTAGGTGAAATCTATCAATTCTATTTTGGTGGTTTTTGGTAGGTAAGATTTTAGAAAATATTTGACTTTACTGAGGGTCGGATCGTTCTCGAGTAGATTTTATTGTAATCATGATTGGCTTTGGTTAAGTGAAGCAAGGGATTTACCAAATCTCTTGCTTCCCTATACAGTGATGAAGCTCACACGTGTGTGGTTAGGTGAAATCTGTCAATTCCGTTTTGGTGGTTTTTGGTAGGTAAGATTTTAGTAAGTATTTGACTTTACTGAGGGTTACATCGTTCTCGAGCAGATCTTGTTGTAATCAAGATTGGCTCTGGCTTCATGAGTCTTACCAGTTTAAGGGTTTGGGCTTCTCTTGTGAAGCAAACTATTTGGATTTTAGTAATAACACTTTGTAGCGAATCGTTTCTGTCCTCAAGAAAAAGAAAAAGGAAGGACATGGAGCTTTTTCCTCATAATTGAAAATTATTTGGGCCGATTCTATTAAATTAAAGAAAAATCTGTTTTATTTTCTTTCGCCAGTCAAACTTACATACACATATTCTTTATAATATTATCCAAATCGAACTTATGTAGAAAATCAAACTTGGAATTGACCCAAAAAAAGGGGTATTTACTGGTTTGTCCCTCAAATCTTTATATATTATGATTTTGTCCCCCAAATCTTCATATTTAGGATTTTGTCCCCTAAATCTCATAAGTTACAACAATTTAGTTCTCCTCTTTAACTTTTCCTAGCACAGTTAAATATTTGACCATTTTACCCTTCTTTTCCTCTTCTATTTTCCTCCTCTTTTCTTCTTCTCTGTTCCTCCTCTCTTCTCCTTTTCTTCATTATTTCTCCTCTCTTCCTCCTCTCTTCTCCTTCTCTTTTCCTCCTCTCTTCTCCTTTTGTAACTTAAGAGAGGAAGAAGAGAGGAGAAATAATGAAGAAAAGGAGAAGAGATGAGGAAGAGAGAAGAAGAAGAGAAGAGGAAAATAGAAGAGGAAAAGAGAGGTAAAATTGTCAAATATTTAACTGTGTTAGGAAAAGTTAGAGATGGGGACTAAATTGTTGTAACTTATGAGATTTGGGGGACAAAATCCTAAATATGAAGATTTGAGGGACAAAATCATAATATATAAAGATATGAGGGACAAACCAGTAAATACCCCAAAAAAAAATTATCTTTTGCATTCAAAACCCTCCTTTTTTTGTAATCCTATAACATTATTCGATTAAGTCTCTCTTTCAAATAGCCATCCTTGCATAGAATTAAAAAAAAAAAAAAAAAAGCAAATAAATCGTAAAACTGATACACCAAGAATATTTTTTGAATCGGCTTGATTATGTACACTTAGGCCTCTAGAGAAATCTTTATATTGTTAACTATCCAAGAAAATCTCTCATGCATGTTAATCTTAAAAGCACAAACTAAATTTAAATATTTAATAATATTATAATTCTTAAACATCTCTGAAAAGGGAACTTCCAAAGGAGCACACCATTTTTCCTAGTGAACACACTTATGAAGTTGGTAAATATTACAAATTTATCATTATTTTTTTTGACAGAATTACTCGTCTTCAACCTCTCTTCTCCCTCTCTATTTCTACCTAGCGATCTTGTTCAGTTTAAAAAAGAAAAGAAAAGAAAATTTTAATCTTTAGACCCACGACCACTTCATCTCAGATTTTCCTTTATTGAATTATCTCACAAATTAAAATTGAAAATTAACTTTATTCATCATTTATTTACTTACGAACCCTAAAGAATATGGTGGGTTATGGGTGAAAAGGGTTAGAAAGGGACTTTTTGGGATGAGTGGTGTGCTCACTAGGAAAAACCCTCTGTTTTTTTTAAAAGAGAGGGTGTGCTCCCAAGAAAAAGTGGGCTCACTAGGAAAAAGAGAGGGTTATTCTATTAGTTTTGTATTTCTTTAGTTTTCCTTTTTACAAATTATAAAAAGGTCATAACTAAGCCTTAAACTTGGTTTAGTGAAACAAATTAATATGTTGATTAACAATTTCTATTTTAATATTTTTATAAAAACGAACATCTTTGCTCTGGGTATTCTGACTTGATCACGCACCTCACGACTCCCGTTTGATATCAAATTCAAAACACTCATCTTCTGGATAGTAACTTCTCTAGAGTTCATGGTCGACATACGTAGAGAGAAAGTAACATGTATGTAAATTTTGCAGTGAGGGAACCGGATTGGATATTAAGATTATTTGGCAGAAAAAAATTCCTTAATAGCTAGTAGAGTCCGCAATGAATTATGTTTCTGAATTGCATTATGAAAGAGATAGGAGTTGTTAAAGTCATGTCTCAGAAAAAAAGATGAGAGAGAGAAAGAGCAATGAAGACTCATGAGATCTCAATTTTAGGAATTAGTATGATATTAGCTAAAATTGAAGAGAGAGAAGGCTAAATACTAAGTTCTAAAAAATTTACAAAAAATAATTCTAAATATTTCATGAATATCTCTAAGTTAGGATTATTATATACAGTAGAAGATTTTGCAAATATGGACATGCAACAGCACAACTTGCCTGATTTTATTTAGCTATCGAAAAAGATTAACTCCATCGAGCCTTAAGTTTAAATATATTCAAATATTTATTCATCTAATCATCTTTCACTTTAAATATATTTAAACATTTATTCATCTAATTACCTTTCAGATGTGAGACTAAATTCTAATATCCTTTTGTTTTGACTTTACCTATTTTTTAATTAATGGATTTGAGACAAGACTCTCATTTTTTAGACTTTACCTATTTTTTAATTAATGGATTTGAGACAAGACTCTCATTTTTTAAGGAATGGATTCGAGACAAGACTTGACTCTAGCAAAGTGTCAGATATTATAGAAGAGAGATATTATAGAGAAGAGAGAGAGAGAGAGAGAGAGAGAGAGAGAGAGAGAGTTAGTTCTCAGAAGTGAAAAAAAAAAAGTTGTGATGCAGCAAAAGAGGGGATATAAGCTTTTGGGAGTTTTGGTCTTTGTTGTTTTTTTCAGCATCAAGCTACAAAAGTAGAGGAGGAAAATAAGTAACTAATCTTGTATAGAGAAATGGAAAACAATAAAAGAAAATAAAAAGTTAAGATTTTGACTATTTTGATGTGGAAATAGTTAAGAAACCAACTTTATGACGCAAGAAGAAAGGATTTGACACCATAATATTTTAAAAATGCGGATGTTGCAAATTCTTTCCTTTCCCGATAGGGGAGTCTCCAAAGGAGCACATCACTTCTCCTTGTGAGCCCACTTTATAGTACAATTTTGATCCATACTTTTAGCTTACACAGTTATAAAGTGAGCTCACTAGAAAAAAAGGTGTGCTCCTTTAGATACTCCCTCCGATAGCCGTCACTATATAGGCAGCCCCAGTTTCACTAGCGTGACTGTCATCCCTTCTTCTTGCCCATAGAAGATATCATTTCACTTGTGCAGCCTTGCGAGTGAAGGGGTGTACACTCGAAAGTGAAGATGCCAATCATTTCCCCTTAAGGTTTACTTTGCCAAGCAAAGAGATGAGCAACTATGCAAACCTTACAACTCTAGAGACCACCAAAGATGCCAATCATTGTTCTCACTTGTCCCAAGCTTGGAAGTACAAGCTCAAGTAGAGGAGGTTAAATAGAATGAGGGGGCCATGCAACATGTGACGTGTAGATAATAAGCTAAGCCTTCGCATGGACTTTAACAAGACGAGAGTGTTAGCGTTGCATTGTGAGTAAGCATCCAATGCTTGCTTTATCAAGTCACTTCATGGGCCCAAAAGCCCAGAGGGAATCCTAGGCAAGCTCCCCAAGGGTTGAGGGGAATTTCTAAGTGAGCACACTATTGGTCTTAACAAGCACACCTTCTTAAGTTGTAAAAAAAAAAATTTACAAATTCGCCATCGAAATTAATTCCCGAACGCTGTTAAACTTATATAGGAACTAATTTCTGAACTGTTTGAAGACAAGTGCTCACTAAGATAAGTGGTATGCTCGTTTAGAAATTTCTGGGTTGAGGGGAGATGTCATAAGCAAATATGCTCCCAAGTGTAGTCATGCTTAGCCAAATTGCACAATAATGTGGTGGGACAAGTGTTTGGGTACATCTCGGAGATCGTGCAACCGGGTGATAGTGATCGGACGTTCATGATGACAACTACTCTGCTGTAATATATATGGATTAGATATGGTATGATATCAAAGCTGAAATGCTTCATGATAAGAATGGTTCAAGACAAGGTTGCACAGTCTGAGTTTGCACAAGCCTCCAATAATGGTGGACATGGCTGATGATGGATATATAGTTGACACAAATAATACCATTTAAACCATAAATAGTTTGCAATACCTGATCTGATGCGCTTATTGAGCATAAACTCCCTGCAAGCTCCCAAGTCCAGAAACTGAAAGACTGTTTGATCTGATAAATACAACCGTGCGTGAACGTGAACAACCAATCTTGAATTGTACAAAGCAAAGGGAGCAGGTAGAAATACCCAAATAGGCACAAAAAAGACTCAAATTAGTCCAAGGCTTTGCTGGGATTCAACCAAATCACCAAGCAAAGCGTACTTACACTACATACTACACCTGACAAAAAGCCTGCAAGACATGCATAGAGAAATCTACAGCTTGACATCTTGTACAGATCGAACTTCAGGTCTTTCAAGCCATTGGGCATTCACGCTCCCATTCACCGGTCTACCTGTTTACCGAATAAATAACAATCATGTAGAGTCAGAGAGATGTTTATGGGAAAGTCTCATTCGAAATTAATGCATAAAATATCAATGAAATTGGCCGTAACAAATTGTACGCTAAAACAAATATATTTATAACTGGTGAAGTTCATACAGACTGCAATTAGCTTAAGTGATTAAAGGAGGTTCTTAGGGTGTTTTTTGTTAATACTCTACAATAACATGGAATAACATATCAAAATTATAGCTAACAATCTAAAACTAAAACAAATCTAATCTGGTTATCTTCATACTTCAACAATTTAGTTTGATTTCTTCTTCTTGCCTGGATAATGGATACGGGCAAGGTGTCAGATTGTAAAAATCGACAAGGGTATAGATTGCAAAAGTAGTACTTTGGTAACCAAGTACTTCGCCCGCGATTGGATCCTCCAACTTCCAAATCGCTATTACCGCCTACTCCGACCAACAAAAAATCAAAATGCCAACACTGCCATCACTGAATATGTCAACCTCATTTAATTTTCCAAGAATTCTTCGACCGAGCCATCACTGACTATATTCCCATTTATCGCTCAATGCCAAGTGTAATTCATTATTTTGTTAATGCCCACAAGAATTTTTCCCACAAGGTCATGTCCAGAGGTAACAGACAATAAAGAAATTAACAGTGGCCAGACGAGAATTGAACAACATCAACAAAATTACCGAAGCAAGAGATGTGAATAGATCTAAAAGAGAGAAATACGAGTGGAATAACAGATAGTGCTGAAGATGTGAATAGAACTAAAAGAGAGAAATACGGGTGGAATAACAGATAATGCTAAAGATTCAAATTAGAAGGAAAGAACTAGTTTAAAATTCAGTTGACATAAGCTCAGCATCATGAAGGATTATGAAAGTTCTCGCATCATTTCAAAATGATAATACAGGCAAAAATGTAAAATCATTATTCTAGACAATAGCAGATGGAAGTTCAGGATACCAAACAACAACAAACGGGCAAGGAAAGAGAGATTAAACGTAAGTAAAATCGCCATAAAACTAATGCAATGGCAACAAAATGAAATTGACAGTGCAATATTCTTATTCTGATAAGAATTGGGTGAACATAAGAAGTGTCAACATAAAGTAATATGCCTTGACATGTTACTTTGTTTATATAGTTAGAACTGATGCCAAAAACTTCAAAAATGAGAGTTACTAACATGAAAAGCATCTCCTTTGTCAAACATAAAAAATCTTTAAACCTCTATGTGATGAGTTGATAAGATTTAGCACTCGAGAATACAACATAGCACGCAAGGTTCAAAACATTGTAGAAAATAACGCGTTATGAAACTCGTTATTTGCGTTATGTAACCTAACAGAATTCCAACGATACGTAACAACTGGAAATAACTCAGTGCACCGTAACAGTACGTTTTTTACGTTATATTACATAACGTTACGTTAAATTACGTTATACTACGTTATTTACAATTATTTTTTTTAGTAATTCATATATTGTTGTTGATTATTATTTTGATTATTAGCGAATTGCTATAATTTTCTTAATTAATTGTTGGCTTGTTTGATTGCTTTTGGAATTTTTAACTTGATAATTTAAGTTTGTTTCTTTATTCACTTGTTGTATTTCTTGTCCGGTTGCTAAAATATTTTACTTGTTGATTTTATTGAATTTTTAATTGAACTGAAATCAACAATCATAAATAAGATAAATAGAACATTACAAAATATAAATTACAACAATGATAATAATTGGAATCGAAATAAAAAATTGGAATCTTGCTTTTTTTATTTAAATGATGATTGGAATTACGGTTACATACTTAATATAATTTATGAAGATATATAAAAATTATTGTAAAACTTAATATAACATTTGAATAGATTATGTATTACAAAATAATTTTATATTTTTTTAAATATTTTAAATTTATTTTTCAATTTATTAAAATTATTTTATATGGTTTTATATTTATTTTTATTAAATAAATAGAAAATTGCATAACCTACGTTATGCGTTACGCTATTTGCAACATAACCTAACAAAGGCAAAACGTTACGTTACCGTTATTGCTATTTTAAACATTGGTTCAAAATATCATAATAAATACCGAAAAGGGTGTGGTCAATAGTTTATGGTATTAGAACTGGCAATACTCCATGTACAATACCGAAACCTCATGTCGATAATATAGAATTCATATCATATTGGGAATCTCAAAGTCCAATACAATATTTGTGACAAATATCGGTACTCTACAATATTTAAAACCTTGATCATACATCTTCTTGGATGATAAATTTATCATGTCTACATAAATCATATAAACTTATTTAAAACAATTTATGAGCTTAAAAACACTTGCATTAGTAATTTGCATTTAGCCTATAATTAACTTAGACATTTGAAGAATCATCTCAAATATGTTAAGACATATACCAACCGAATACTCAACCTTCTGAAAGATAAATCAAGACATACCAATGTAATTGTTGACTGCATCTTGCAATCATCGCTAGTGATGGAAAATCGACCAATGAAAGGGGTATAGAATACTAAATGAGTCCTAATTCTGTCACTTCCTTATATATAAATAAATAAATATATATATATATATATATATATATATATATATATATATATATATATATATCATTGTTTAAAATAACGATAACGGTAACGTAACATTTTATTTCTGTTATGTTATATCGCATATAGCGTAACATATAACATAGGTTACGCAATTTTTTATTTATTTACTAAAAATAAATATAAAACTATATAAAATAAATTTTATAAAATGAAAATTGAATTTTAAAAAATCTAGAAAAATACGAAAATATTTTATATCCCATTATTAATTCTAAATTTCTAATAAATTTCACAATAATTCTCATATTTATCTTCATAATTAAATTATATTCACACCCATAATTTCAGTCACCATCTAAACAAGAAAACAAGATTTCAAACTTATTTTTAATTATTATCAATATTGTAATTTATATTTTATAATGGTCAATTTATATTATTTCTAATTGTTTATTTTAGATTAGCTGAGAATTTAATTTAATCTGTAAGTAAGAAATTTCATTAATTGAAAAGAAATAATAATAAGTAAATAAGAATATAATCACAAACTGACAAGTTAACAATGTCACATGCAATCAAATAAGCAAACAACAAGTCGTCAATTTAAAAAACTGCAGCAATTCGTTAATAATCAAAATAAATAATCGACATCAATATAAAAAATATTTAAAAAATTATTGTAAATAACGTAATATAATGTAATGTAAAATAATGTAAAAAACGCACCGTTACAGTGCATCGAGTTATTTTCAACTGTTAAGTAACATTGGCTTTCTGTTAGATTTCATAACGCAACATAACGGGTTTCATAACGAGTTATTTTAAACATTGATATATATATATATATATATATATATATATATATATTTATTTATTTATTTATTTATTTATGAGCTCACTAGTCAAATTAAGTTTTTTTCCATAATTGAAAAACGATCCGGCGTTACCACTTACCAGGTAATATTTTGAGGCCAAAATATTGCTCGATATCTCGCCTTCGAGCCGATACATCAGTCCATTTCGATCCAAAACGAGAAACAATATAAAAAATATACATATCATGCTGATTGGAGGCAAAAACCAGGATATTGGCCAATATATCGGTATATCGACTGATATGTAAAATATTGTGTATGATATTACATCCGATATTTAGTAAATACAACGATATCATCCAATATACGGTATTCTATAGAATTTTGCCACTGATATATTATCGATATTCGATATTTAAAACTCAGTGCACCATGAAAAAAGGTCATTTTACCTTAAGAGAACCATGACATGAAACCACATGACTCGATGTGTGTTCAAAAAACACAGTGGTGGCACTAGAGAACCAATTGTATGCAAATAAAACCACTGTGAGGTATGTTCTTTCTTTAACGGTAACCATATGTAATGAATCTAAAATTAATACATTAATTTCAAAAGACCATGGAGGCAAAGATTAGATTACTGTCTTAGGATCTTCTTGTAAAACCGATTGTCTATTTTACTACATATGGGAGCTAAGTTTCTTGTTTGCCTCTTTTTCAAAAATAATATCAATTTAAAAGAAGGGCCACATGCTAAAATTAAACAGAAAAAAAATTCCAGAAAGCATAGGACTCCATTTGAATCGAGAAAGGCTAGATGGTCACCTTTTTAGGAAAATGCCTAAGGCCTTTGCCATAAAATTATCTAGAAGGTGCAATAAAAAATCATTAGGTTCAACAATAATAGTGATCTAGAAAGATGAAAGAACACGTACACACGGACAACACAGGCACACCGATGATTGACACCAGCAAAATATGATAAAGACACCGGCACCCACGACATCTAAATAAGTACAACAATTTTAATGACACAGCAAGAAGCACTGTGTCTGACACGATGTGGCACAAAATTGAAGTATGTGCTTCATGTGCTTGTAACTGACAAAATAAATTCAGATGTGTCGTTCCCATCCCCATAGTGATTGTACCCACGCAGCAGACTGGTCAAGTTCAAGCTTTAAATGAATATAGATGAACCATAGTTGGTCCAGTTAAAGGATTTGCCAACAACAATGGAGCTGGGCAGATGCCAAGGGAATGGGCTGTGTACTAAGCCACTTTCTGACAAGATACATGTGTATGCTTCAATGTGATAACCTGCCTGATAACCAGAAGCATGGCCTTAGAAACAAGCAATTGTTGACGTCCAGTTCAAGGTTAAGCCCACTATGGTGCATCATATGAAAATAATCAAACACTAGAAATGGAGATCCAAATACAAAACAGACATTAACCTGTGAAGAGTATAAGGCGACAGATTCTTTACACTATAATTTAATTGCAAGGATAAATGTTGGAATTAATCCCCTTATCACATAAGAATGATCATGGTGTTACATCAGACCTGCACATTATGAAGGCAGTCATTGCTTCTTCCTTTTTAAATTTTACTTTCGAAATCCATGTAGAGGAAATAGGGTTATATTTTCATGTCCCATGCTTATCCTATTCGCCGGTGATGTACCCCCTAAATCGACAATTGGACTTGAATTGGCTCCAAAGTCCGTGTCATGTATGCATTTCTAGTTGGCAGACTGCAAATTGAGTGGCTAATCAATGCTTGTTACCAATTTTACATAATACTATATCTATATAAAATTTATTTAATAACTTACTAAGCAAGTAGTTTCCATCTTGTAACAGTTGCGGAGATCAATCAATCCATTTACACAATTGATATTCAGCATTAAGTGTGACAGAAGACAGACAAGGAAACTATTTTCCAAACTTGCACTCTCTTTAGCTGTGCAGCAGATAACTTTTTTCCCTTGAAACAAGGTTTAAAATTACGGAAATTATTATATCAAGTTTTTAAGTATCACATATTGAAATCATATCAAATGTGAGTTTTCCATATTGGATAGCGGATATCACATGATATACTGGGAAAATGAGATTTATTCAGTGTTCAAATCAAACAGGATGTATGACATGCATAATATTGATAGTTTAAAGATAGAAATATCCTAGATGTCATTTATCTGATAAAAATGGTGTAGAATGCATAAAAAGCGATTCAAGAGAACTCTCGCGCGACCACAATATAATAGAATATATTAACATATGCAGTCATACATTCAAAATATAAAGTACAAATGCTTGAGGTTAAGGGGCTCAGACAATCAATAATAATAAGAGAGGTCAGGGTAACATCAACAGTAAAGGCATAGGGAGGTAGCAGTCGCAGAGAGAGCAAAGGTGAGAGCAGCAACCGCAAGGAAAGAACAGAACAAGAACCTTAAATAGAAGGGCAAGTCTAAAACAGCACGTGAAGAAGCTGAAGCATCTCTTCAATGCAGATCTTTCCATTTGTAGGTCTTTAGCAGAGCGAGAGAGCTCCTCTCTAGCTTTCATCATGGTAATTTGGGAATCAGAAAGGGAAGAAGTGGAAGAATTATGGTTTTTCTTTATTTATATAAATGGCTAATGAGGACACATTTTAGTTTGATTGTTTATTTATTTAATTGACATTTTGGTGTTTATTTAATTTTAGTAAGTTGCACGTATTGTGCACATAGTTTTATTATAAACAACGTTATATAATTCTTTGTGATTTAGTTAATGATAAAGATATTTTTGTGTTTCCAATGAAATCTTTCATGCGATTTGAAAGTTAGTGATGTGAGTCAACCAGGGTGTGGGCCTGAATCCCCTTTGTTCTTCTCCAATTTATCATTGGCCCTAAATTTGCTAGTTATGCTGTGCCAATGGTTTTGGTATAAAAATTGAGCCTGAACCTGTTTGTAAATTAAAAACCCAATCAGATTAAAAATGAATCATTTCAGTCAGTATGTTAGGATGATGTATCAGGAAAATATCTCGAATAATAATATCGGTCGATATGGGCAAAAAACTATGTCCCTGATTTTTCAGTGCATCATTGCAGCTGCCTTCAAAAAAATGATAAATCAGAGGATATTAATTAGCAAATATTTAAAATAGTGGGCAGCTATTTTTGGACGTATAGTATTGACAAATATCAAATACTAGCAATATGTCGGTATTTTTAGTGTAGAGTCTATATCGTGTTGGATATTTTAAAATATGTTCGATATTCACAATATTTATTGGCATCCAACTGATATTTAAAAGTTTGCTCTAGAGTTATTTGGCTCTTCTCCACACGCCAGTCTGTTTAACTATATTTCCTAACTAGATAAAGTGTAATGCATATAAAATATTTGTACTATTCAAAACTACAATTGCATACAGCCAAGATACAATTCAATTACTCATGCAACAAATAGTATAAATTATGAACCTAATAATTGAATTATTAACCATAAGGAAAAATCGATAAAATAAAAATCTTAAGTTGCAGTCTTAGCCTAATTACCTAGTAGAAGATTATAACTCTTTTTGGTTTACATATGAATATGCTATTAGTAAAATATATCTTGAAGGGTCAAGCATGTTAAGAAAAAATACCATTAAAAAAAGATAAAAGGATAACATTTGGAGGTAATGCAAAATAATAGGAATTACAAATGTTATTTCAAAAAGTTCAGAAGATGCCCAATTGTCCAATTGACCCAAGCAAAAATAAATCCAGAAAAAATAACTTGAAAGGACAATGGAACATTAAGAGGCAGCCAGGGGAAACTAGGTTTTTTTGTGTGCATGAATGCACTAACTTGTCAAACTATGGCCATTCAGCAACCGCACACGAGCACATGGCATGACAAGTTTGTGACAGTTAAGGAGAGAAGAGGCAATCAATGAACAAGGAAGAAACACTATGTTAATAAATAATTACATATTAATTTGCATTCAAGCTTCTACCTCTCTCTAGCACCTTCTTCTTCGAAATAGTCAAAACAAAATGTATGGAAACAGATGAGGTGTAAAATAAATTATACATGCATATTTATTTTTGAAGAAAGAAGGCATATTACATTTATTTGTAACTCTTCAAACTCTTAAAAAAAACCAAAATTGATGCCAAAAAAAACTTTGTAAGAACCCGACGCAAACTCAGCAAACCTTGGAAAGTACTTAACATGTCATAATCATGCATGAATGGTAAAAGGAAAAAAGAATCATATTTGATGACGGGCAACTCAATGGGTTTGTAAAGAAATAAACATTCCAATTACGACGTGTGCAATCCAGAGGAAAGGGATTAGAGAGGATAACATTTTTGTTAATGGAAAGAGATTAACAATGACGTTCTATTGCTGTGAAGCATTCCTTTTAAACACTGGAGTATATATCATTATGGATGACATAGGAGGTTACACTTACACCTAGGTCAACTATTTTAGAAGTAGGTGATATCATTAGTTATAAATTTTAGATATTGTTGGTGATACAAATGCAATGAGGGCTCATCATTCGAACTTCAGACATAAGAGCATGAAAGGTAGCTAAGTTGAGTAGAACTTGCTAGTTTACAACAAAACTGAGGTACATCACTCAGAAAGGTAGCTAAATTGAGTAGATCTTGCTAATTTACAACAAAATTGAGGTATGTTGCTACAATGGAACAGAAAGGTAGCATGATAAATTGCACCCAGCAAGACACATATGAGTATATCGTTACTGATAATATTGGAGGAATCATAACCACTAACCCCTCATTTAACTATTTTAGGAACGTATGTCATTAATTCTAAAATCTATGAAACAAATATAGATATTATTAAAGGTATGCAATGTGAGTTAATTATTCAAAACTTATAGGTATCTATTTAAATGCAAGCTAGTTAAAGTTAAGAGAGTAGATCATGCCAATTTGTAAGAAAATACAAGATACATATTCCTCTGTCCTGATGATCACATTTCTCTAAAACATACAAACATTAGAATAGAAAAGTAGAAAAACCAAAAAACAAATTGATGTCATTTACTCCCTGTCAGGAATAAGTCACATAAAGTGGGAATACAAGCATGATGAAACGGTTTACCAAATCGTTCTGGTTTCCAATTATTTCCTTAGTTTACTGGATGGTCAATGAAAAACAATGAATGAAAATTTACTCTACAAGAAAATTTTCTACTTCTGAATTTTAATAGATGCAATCATATTTCTTGATAGAGATGTTCACATTACTCATTCTCATTAATGCATACACATAAAAAAAAAAAAAACCAATTGTAGATGTCTATACACAGAGCAGGAACTAGAGGAAAACATAAATAAGAAAGTAAATATACTGTACGTTTTTCTCTTTTGGATGCAGAGGGGAATAAAGAGCAGGTTCAAGTATTCGCAAATGAGTTTTTTAAAGCTTGATACAAACATTTAGCAGCTATTCAGATTAATACCTTTTGTAGGCATATCCAAAATGATACGAGTTATTTATTACCTTCTTATTGCAATATGTGAGACATAAGATCACAGAAATTTTTTGCATTGAACAGATGAGCCTATGGGGCTAGACAGGGTAATACTAGATTCATGGTATGTTCAAGTTCATAGTCCAAGGCTTAATTGGATCAGTATTTAGAGTCTTCGGGCACTTGAAAGCACATTAATTATGCACATATGTTTTGCAGGCATGTGGACAAAGAAAAGGCATACATATGCTGATATGCATATGAAAATATGTAAGACTAAGGATGATTAGAAATAGAAGTTTTTATTTATTTACCTTTTTTTTTAAAGATCCCAACTCAATTAGTCAAACAATCTTTTCTAAATTGGAAACTTCATACATAGTGCTATAGTGTAAGTCCCCAAAAAGGCAACTAGTCAATTACGAAAAGGCTAAATACTAGAAATGAACAATCAGTCATAGCCAGCGGAGATCGAAGGATTCCGACCGTTTTCAACCACAGGGAGAAGGTGAGACTCCGACCATCTCGCTCGCCAGAATTTGATAGAACTCTAACCGACTCCGAATCGGTTGGCTGTGGTCGGAATCCGACAAAATTGGTCAGATTTTTATCAGCCAAAAGAGAGCTTCCCATAGACAAAGAAAGGGAGAGAAAGAGTCGGGAGGGGGGAGAGAGAGAGAGAGAGAGAGAGAAGGGGTGAGTGGAGGGAGGAAGGGAGGGAGGGAGAGAGAGAGAGAGAGAGAGAGAGGAGAAGGGGAGCAGGTGGTAGGGCAAGGAGGGGGGAGAGAGAGAAGGGGAGCAAGGGTAGGGGAGCGGGTGGAGGGGGAAAGGGGGAGGGAGAGAGAGAGAAGGGGAGAGAATTTTACTAGGAACCCATCGAAATCACCTGCCAAGAGAGAGAGAAGGGGAGAGAATCTTACTAGGAACCCATCGAAATCACCTGCCAAATTCCGACCGACTACAGCGACATTCCAACCGATTTCGGCCAATTGCTTCGTTACATACGTGGCTCAGAACATGCAACTCCCCGTACTCCAACTGTTCATTATTTATCCGTCTTTTAAAGTTTCCATTATTTTGCCGTATTTTTAGAAAAATATTTTTTCTTTAATTCCATAATAAAAACAAATAAAACCCTCATTTTTTAATTTATTACATTTTGCTAACTATGGTCATTAATTCTCTTTAATTTCTCAAGTAGCCAATTTTAGCGATCTAATAGGGAACGCATCATGAATTGTATGCACAACTAGATTGGGAATTGAAGGGTTGCGGTGAATTAGGTAATAGTATAGAACATTTCATGCCAATATCTTGATTTCTTCAATCTTACCTAGCTTTAAACCTTTTTATCCTTCTTTTCTTTAGAAACCTAGTTACTATATTACGATAATTAAGCATGTGCTGAGACTGCTGGGCGAACTAACGATAAGGTATCTCAAATTGACAATGAACTAGTTCAACATCTTGATCTGCTCCTTATAGTATGTGATTCCTAGCTAAGGCAATCCTGATGAGAAAAGGCGCGTACTATATGTTACTATGAGAACTGCTACTCATACTCTAAATCAAAATACATAAAAAAAAACATGGTAATTCAAAAAGATACAAATATGAGACACAAAATAGGGATGTTATACGTGACAGAGATGCATGATATTTGGTCCTGGAAAAACATGATAAACACATATATGTATATACATGTGTGAATACATACATATTATGTATACAGACATACATACACACACAAGCATGTGCTTAGTGCTTACATCCATGCATATATCCTTAATTCCATATGCATCAAACATAAAATTACTACAAACTCTTCAAGCTAATTTGAAAATCACTATAAAACCTGCAACTTGCAACAAACAAATGTTATATAAAGAATTTATGAAAGAATAATCTAAAAACAATAAAAAAAATTTACTGAGTTTAAGTGGAACTCCTTATTTTAAAATAACTTTTAATACATGCACGTACATACATACGTTTGTTATGTATCAGTATATAATTTCTTAATAAATGTTCTGGTGCAATAACAAGTACTTTTTAAAATCTTTACATTTTCATCTTACCATAAAATCCTTTTCCAATATTTTTCTTATGTAGATATGACTCTCCATAAGCATTTTCCTCTATTAATTGTAACTAATTTCGAATTTAATTTAAGTTTCTCCAACAATAAATATCAGTGTCACATGAGATTTTGAGCGTTAAAGCAAGTATTAGGAAAGTGTGAAAATTATCGCAATATCTGCAAAATACTTGACAAAAAGGCAATACATTTACATTTATAGCTTTATACAAATATCACATAGTAGCCTCTATTCAGCTTTGTACTATTACATCAAAGCCACTATGGAATAAAACTCATGTGTCACATTATGAACCTACGAGAAAGAGTAACTGAATATAAGATAGATAGTTCAGACACTAAAGATCTGTTTGGGTTCATATCGGGCGATTGACGATAGAAGATATTTTTGCTTGCAAATTATAGAGTGACTTCAAGAGAAGTAAAGACTTGCATATGGTATTCATTGATTTAAAAAAACCTGTGTACGATACCGAGAGAAGTATTATGGTGGAAAAATGAAAAAAGAAGTCATATCAAGTATATTGACATAATTAAGAACACGTATAATTGAATAGTGATAAATGCTAGAACTTGTGGTGGTCAAACAAGTGATTTTCTAATCACAATTGGATTGCATCAACAATCGGCATTGAGTCAATTATTCTTGCCATAGTCATAGATAAGCTTAGTAGAGCTATTTAAGATGAAATACTTTGGTGTATATGCTATTTGCCGATGTTATTGCCTTAGCCGATGAGACAAGATTTGGGATAAATACCCAATTAGAGTTATGAAGACAAATCATATAAGATCGAGATTTTAAATTAAGTAGGTCAAAAGAGTATATAAATTACAAATTTAGTAAACAGAGGACCCATGATTTTACTATTGTGACAATGGGGCAGGCAAAAGCTACCAATGAACAATCAGCTTAAGTACTTGTGTTCTATTATCCAAAAAATATGGAGAGATCAATAGTAATATCAACCATCTTAGTTACGCTGGCTGGTTGAAATGTAAGAGCGAAATGGAGTTTTATGCGACTATAAGATTCCATTAAAACTGAAGCAAAGTTTTTCTAGGAATGTTATTAGACCATTTTTATTATATGACACTGCATGTTGCATTATAAAGAGATCAATTACAGAAGATGAGTTTCGCTACGATGCACATGCTTCATTGGATGTATGGTAACAATACGAGAGATAAAGTTAAAAATGAGAATCTTGCTAAGGTAGAAGTGGCCTCCATAGATGAGAAAATGCGAGAAAACAACCTACAATGGTTTGATCATGTGCAACACACCTACACATGCACCAGTCAACGAGTGAACTTATCAATGTACGAGACAAGTTAAAAGAGCGAAGGAATAACAGAATAAATATGGATGGAGGAAATACGAAAAGATATGGATGTTAAGGACCTAAATGAAAACATATTGCTTTATACGAATGAGTGAAGGATCATCCACGCATTAAACTAGGTAATTCTCTTTCGGTTTATATAATCTACCCCCAAGTACTTGGGAGAAAAAGCTTAGCTATTGTTTTTGTTATACTATTACATCAAAAGTGGAACTTCTAAGGGATGGACATGTCCTATGATCGGTCTTTTCTTGAGTCGGATAGACAGAATCTGACTGGTTTTAGATCCAATTAATTTTTGATAGATGTGCAAGGAAATGAAATTTGAACTGCTTAACACATATTACCACCACCATCATCATTTAAGACTTTTTCCATCAAATGGGGTCAACGATGGAGCATGG
This sequence comes from Dracaena cambodiana, assembly GCA_036321105.1. NCBI lineage: Eukaryota > Viridiplantae > Streptophyta > Magnoliopsida > Asparagales > Asparagaceae > Dracaena > Dracaena cambodiana. The sequence continues at coordinate 2,861,017 of JAYEPQ010000006.1, read as the reverse complement.
CTCCAAAAAAAAGCATTATAACACCTGACTGTAGGCTTGATGTTAACCCTCTTATAATTTGTATTGATCTTATGGCCAAAAATTATAGACAAGATTTTAACATAGTCCAAAACAGACAGGCGATGCCACCTATATTCTCCTAAATTTGGGAAAATGTCTAGAAGAAAGAAAAAAGATGATAAATTTGCTATAAAGAATCACATATAACTCCGAAGTACATATAGAGCCAAGAATAAAGTAGAATGTACTCCCTTAGTTGCTCCCCAAACTCGAAGAGGAAAAAAGGGAAATTTAATTAAGGCCCCTCATTTTACTTTGATTTTGAAATAGGCACTTAGACCAACATACTTGTATGTAAATGCTCCAAGTCAACTTTTATTTGGTATAAACCCCATTGTCCTTTTTAAGAACCAAAATATCCAAAGGGTAAACAAAATTTTTAAAGAACATCTAAAGCTTAAAAGATCTCCCTCTCCCTTGACTTTCTTAATTTATTTTTGAATGAATAAATTTTAAATTTTAGATCTACAAAGAAATAATTATTTATTTCACAAAAACGTAATTTGATGATTAAAATTGTATGACTATTCAAGTTGTTACGCAATACCTCAACTCCACATATTTGTTCATAAATTATTATGGTTAAATGTAATCAAGTATTTTATAATTCATTTCATTAATTTTTTTTAAAATTTAATATACTTGAATCAACATTCAACAATCATAATACATTATCTGTGTATATCAACAAAAACTAATTCTACATCCACTACTGATTTTGTTATTTAGATATTCTATTATCAAGTTATGCAAACAATTTATATCTCATTTGTACAACTTTTACATGAAGTATACTTCATTTGAATAATTTGAACTGTTTCAAATTATAACCTACTTGTTATAATAATGTGTACTACATTTAAAAGTAACATACTGTTTTTGAACAATATCTATTTTTTATTTCAACATAGTATTATTGAGCAAAGTATATTGTTCCAATTCTTACACAAGCAAACATACTTATTTTTCTTGAAACTAATATTAAAAATAATTAAAAAGTAATGTCCCTATTCGTTTATATTTCTCATAAAATGAATATTAAAAAATATGGAAGAAAATATATAAGTAATTTCAAATTAGAGTCCAAGATTTAAATGAAGTGAACATAAATTTGCAAAAATGCTATTAAATTTGAAAATGTTGATATAAGAAATAAAATTTTAAAATTTTCTTGAGGGAGAAGTTCAGAAGAAATATTAAGCTTTGCTTTCCTTTTTGAGTTAAATAAAATTTCCACGACCTAAAATATTATTATGTTTACCTTTCCACATTGAATAAATTTTTTTACTATAACTTATTAACTTTTCCATAAATGCTATTTTTCTATTTTTGTTTTTAGATTTTTTAGTTCATAACTGGGAGATACTGGAGAGAGAGAGAGAGAGAGAGCAGTTACAAAACATCATGTTCCTATAAAATCAGTTTTTTTTTCAAAATTTTGCAGATGCAAAATGTAATGTTTTGGTCCCTTGTTTTTCTTAACATTTGGTTGGACCTTTTAGGTATTTTGGTCTTTAAGAGATGCATGATGGGCTAGACAAAATAAAATTGCATCTTGAGGGCTTAGTGAATCAGTGATTAGGTCCATGGATTTCTCCCGAATTCAAAATCAAACAAGGGACCCAAACAAAATTTCTTCCCAAAAAAAGAGGAGATGAAAACCTGAAAGGTGATGGATACATTCAAATGCATACAATCAGACTTGAGAAATGGAGGAAACAACTGTTATTCTTTTATCCTTCCAAAAACAAGGTGGGAGGCGGAAGCAAGAAAGTGATATGATAACTATTGACATGATAGATGGCCCTCAATTGAGCCGAGTGGAGAATTGTTGTTGACCTAAATATTTGGGGATAAAGTCTCTGTGATTAATATCAATGAGAAAAAATAAAAGAAAACCAAGAATAACAAGAGAAAGATAGGAAGAGACAAAAGATAAAGAGAAAGAGAAGAAAAGAGGAGTTCTTGTTGGCGTTAAGATTCACTTCTTAACGGCTCTCTCTTAATCTATAGATCCCTTTTAATTTGAGTAGATCCATCGTTTATAATTTTTCCTTAGGTTTAAAATCCCTAGAACAAGTCCTAGCCTTCATATCCATGACATACGAATTGATGGTTGAGATTAGACTCCAAAATCAAGTAAATATTGAATTTGCACTTAAGCCACCAGTTGCTTGATATGGGGCACCAATGCCTCACTTGCAAGGGGGTACCAGTGCCCTACAGAGGTGTTGTTTTCAGGTTGTGTAGGGATGTCCAAACGGGTAGCCCGACTCGGCCCAGCCTAGGCTTAGGCTTTACCCACTACCCAAGCTGCATAATTAATTCAGCCTCTGTAATCAAACCAAGAGAAGGACAGGGTCGAATATTTGGACACCATTTTTTATTTTAAAAATTAAAAATACACAAAAAAAAGTAAAACAGAAAAATATAGCAAAACATAGTATTTTTTTAAAAGAGAAATAAAGATTTATTAATTATTAAATTAATAATTTAATAAATTTACACAATATAAGTTATTCGAATCAAAAGAAAATATTAGGAAATTATTGCATCATAATGGTATGAGTATATCCTAACTAAGTAACTACTCATCTATTTTCGATTATGTGCAAATATTTTCCTAAAAATTACAATTATTATTCTACTTTGCTATTTCTATTTCTAAGTCTTCAGCTGTTTGTTCAGCAACATTAACGCATAAATGCTTTGTTGTCTCTTCTCTGTCGACCACCAATTCCTTACACATGTGTGCTTGCACCTTATCTATATCCAGACTTGTCTTGTAGTTGTTGTCTTGTTGATCAAATTGAGCGCACTCTCAAAAACTTCAGTTGAAACTTATATTATTACTAAATGCAACATGATGGAATGATTGGATATAATGTCGATCCTAATTGCTTCCACCATTGTAAAATATCAAGATCAGAACCATTACTCGGACATTCTACTAATAAAATATTTAAATATTTATCGAGTTTAGAACTTCCCTCATAGATGTTGATCCCCATCCACCTCTACCAATTATAGAATTAGTCGATGAGTTTATTCGCATAAAACTCTTACCTTTGATGGGCAAGATCTTTAGTTAGGGTTGGGGTTATAGAGTCCCAAACCAAAAATTATACTCCTCAAATAATTGTTTAAAATATTTCTTAATATTAGACTTACGCCATACAGTTCCTTGACATGGTTCATGATATAAAAGATTAAACAAATTATTAAAAACTATTTCTTTCATGCAAAGGTTAATAACTAAACCAAAACAAAGAATAACATAAACAGACAAATAATATTTATCAAATTTTGCCTCCATTTTAGCTACCGTTGGTCCAAAATAAAGATCATCCGTGAGGTTACTAAAATATGATTGAATTAAATGAACATGCAAGGTTGCTTGCATAATAATTGGATAATAGCAACCAATAAAAATATATTGGCATCATAAAAAACATAAAGTTTTGTAAAGCTACAACAATCTCTCATTCATATTCTTCAATTTTCCCTCACTATTATTAAAATTAAGTGCGTTAAATGTAGCAATAGATGCATCAAGAATTGTTCTATAAGAAATAGCAGCATGCAACAATATATATGTAGAATTCATCTATGTTCAACATCTTGTGGCATTTTTTTAGCTTTATATTAAATCTTTTGCAAGTTTGTTTATACATCTTAATTCTACTTTGCAGACTTCCAATAAAAAGACATACATTTCTAATTTTGGAACAATAACTTTAATATCATTAAAAGCATATTGCATAATTAAATTTATAACATGGCACATACACCTAACATGAAAAATACACCAACACTAAAAAATGGTAAGAGTAAACTACCATGTGGATATTCTGTAGCTGCACTGTTATTGTTAGATTATCAAGAGTATCAGTAAAAAATTTATTAGCATTATTATTTTTACATTTGCCAATTTTCATCAATCCAGTGGACAGTAATACATGAATAAGCTAATCTTTGTTTAGAAATCCATAAATTAGAAGTTAGAGTAAATTTACACTTAATATTTCAGAAATACGAAATCATTTTTTTGCTTTTCAGTCTCACAATAGTATAGAACATCACATTGGTAAGTTTGACATGAAAAACTTTGAAACCAAAAGTTAAACCTTCTCTAAACATATCAACAAGATCTGAATTTTCATTGGTACGAGGATCAATCTTTAAAACCTTACTATTGTTTTTCGTGTTTTTGCAGAACCAACATAAAAGTTAGAGAGACTACCAAATATTAAAGACTGAGAGAGCATAGATTGACGAATATCTGATTGGTCCTCTTGATCTTTGATTCTTTGTTGTGAGCCTTCTAATACCAGATCAAATGGACCCCTTGTGAGTAATACACATTTGGGAGCTTACCATAAATGGGACACTTCGTTTTAATTCTGATGTCGTTACCTACATGACTACACCATTTTTCACTTAACCCCATGCGAATAAGCTCCACACCTCGAAACATGACCTCTTATTTGAAGGCGAATTGACTGGTTTATCAATTAATGAACTTGATACAACTTCAGAAGAAGTTAGGTAGGAGAAGTTAGGCTGACAGATGCAGCTTCTTCTTCAAAATTAACAAAGTAGGAAGACGAAGCCATTGCAAACACAAAACTTTAAAAAAATTATATTTAGAGAGATCAAAAGAGATTTGGAGAATTAAAGGAGAGATTAGAGGTTGAAATTGCTTGCTCTTTAAAAATTTGAGTAACAGAGTTTTGCAAAGGAAAGACCAAAAATGAGTCTCTACTACGGAGGCAGTCCAAAATGTCAAAAGACCAAAAAGACCAACAATCCCTCACTGACTGCTGTCCTAATCTGGATCGCGCAACCAGGTTTTACCAATCAGTTGGAAGCACCTTCGTCAGTTCCCGAATCGGGTTTGACCAGTTGGCTAGGGAACAATTGAGCCCGAGTGGGTCCTACCCTAGCCTGGCCCAAGATAAATGGACACCACTAGGGTTGTGGAGAGCAAGAGCATCGATGCCTCGACATGGACCATCAATGCCTTTGGAACATCAGCTCCACATATTCTACTCTATTGCACTTCAGAAAATTAGTCATCTTTTAATTCCGCATTCCGACTGAGATGATTTTTAAACCGTTAAAAAGATAATTTCAAACTGTACAACGTTATCCTACTTGAACTTTTCTAGTTCAAACTTTATTTATATCAAATTTGGCCTTAAAGTTGCTACTTCTGCAAAGCCTCTAATAGACTGTGTTGCTTCACTTGATCTCCATTTTAACTCATTTTTCGACCATATTGCTTCCTCATGAACTTTGTATTTTTTTAAGTATCTACAACCTTATTTCGAGTATTTGTTTGAGAAAAATAGAATCATGATAATGGACATGAATGATCCCAGTTCTGCTGATTTCTTGGCGAGATATTTCCGTATAACCTGGATTCAGTTTTGGCCTATGGTGATTAGATATTTATACTTCTTGAAAAAATAAATTGCATTAAGCTCTATCTGTATGGTTAAAGGAAGCCTAGGAGTGGAAAAGAATGAAAGACTAATTATATAGTTTTTATTGTTTGAATTGGATATGAAGCCTAGGTGCAAAAGAAATTCAAAGACTAATTAAACAATTATCATTGTTTGAATTGTAAAAAAAAATCTACTCCTCAAAAATATTCTTTCTTTTACGATTTGATTAAGCAATTTAATATTAAAACTGAATTAAAGAAAATACTTACATTTATTCGAAATGAATATTTTATTATAATAGTTTGTTGGTTTATATTTATACTTTATTTCAATTTAATTATATAATAATAATAATAATAATAAATATTGCTCGCCCTATCCTTGTATCCTACTTTTAGGATTTTGCCAATGTCCTATGTCTGTGTCATATCCATGTTCCACGTCCCTGTTTCATAGACTATCATCGTCAACAATCCATAAACAAAGAACAAGTATAACAAATATCTCAATGATATGAATCCGATCAATCCTGATCCCAACCAATTTATATATGGGATCTGTACAATGCTGGGTATCACAAATATCAAACGATTCCACCTTGTTGTTTCTCGTAAAAGTTATTATTATGAACGAACAGTAAAGTTTGTAAATCAACTAGTAGAAAGTAGATTCAATTCCATGTAAAACTGACCTAAAATTTGACCTGAACTCCTTTCACTTTACTGTTAAGTCTATTAGGGCTTTTCATAAGTTGATTGATACATAGATAATCTCCTCAAATATATATTTTCTAGAAGCAAATTTTGTTAATACTTTGTACTGTAATTATACAATTCAATGTAATATCTGAACTAAAATCTGACCTCAACTTCTTTAACTTTACTGTTAAGTCTATCTGGGCTCTTAATCAGTTGATTGAAATATAGATAATCTCCTCAAATATATATTTTCCTAGAAGCAAATTTTGTTAATACCTTGTACTGTAATTCTACAACAAATTTTCCTTGAGAGATGTTAACAAGATTAGGGTATCTGATAGACTTATGTTCAATATGACTAGGAATTATTTAAAGTTCTTTGGAAGTGCCTACATGATTATATAGCACAGGCACATGCACGGGTAGATCTAACAGATGATGGATATCTTGCAGCACATATCTTGCATCTTAGATTTCAACAAGATCATATATTTGTGAGTTTGAACTTCTTCTGTATGTATTACTCAATCGGCTACACTAATATTGATGGACAACAAAAGAAATTCTGAAAAATCTGATTTATGGCAATTAGGTTTGAGTTAACTAGGTTGTCTTCCTCTACTAGCATATTCAAATATTTTTGAAGTTTCCATATCCACTATTATTTGTTGATGATATCCTTGTCCGGCATATCCTTTTCGGGAGGCAGCCACGACTATCAAGTGAAAAAAGGAACATCATTTCGTGCACATCACCTAATATTTGTAATAATGTCTGAGATATTATTCCCATATATCGGCCGTATGATTCATTCTTATTTCAATTGGGTTTTTAGTTTAGAAACATGCTTAGGCTCAATTCTCATACCTAAATCCGCATCTATATATAAGAAGAAAATTTAATTCCTTCATTTTTGCCCTAAATTAATCAAATTCTCCAAAACCCAATGAAAATTAAAGAGAGAATCAAATTATCGGAGTTAAAAACAGCAAAGATCTTCATTAAGGAGTTTCCTCAGGTTCCTTAAATGATATTCTAGATTTCAAAAATAAAATTACTTTCTGACTAAAATTCTCCTTTCCTTCTTCTTTATTTCTTTTTTCGTCCTTAGTACTTGCCTTGTTTTGCTATTATCACATTTATTGTCACTGCTGTTGCTACCAACTTTGTTGTTAGGGCTAATGTTTTTCTTAATGTTGATTGTGCATACCACTTAACCTCCTTCGTTTTGTAATTTATGTTTGAACTTATTACCGAATAGGTTCCATCATTTATTATGTTATGTTGCGGTTGCACAAAAGAAAATGTCCTTGATAAAATAGTTTTATATGCATGTCAATACCACTTTTATTGGATATTATCTATGCTATATATGTCATATATCTTGTTTAATATGAATGCCCATGATGAAATCATATATCCAATATATCACCCGATGCCCGCTATCCAATATCAAAAACTTCCACTTGATACGATCGGATATCTGATATTACAACCTTGCTATTGGGCAAGAAGACTGTCACGCCCCGTTCCCAATATATGGTATACGAGCACGTGTAGCAGGTACCGGCAACATATTCAGTTTGAATATGCTAAAGCCTCAATTATAATATCACAGCCACAAAGAAGAAATACACGTAGATAAATAAACTGACATTCATTGATCCATAAAGTGTATTACATAAAGAAAACAGAAGGACGATACTGGATAACTTTAGATAACATCCATTAAGGAATGATAGGTTCAAAAACATGAATAGACTGCATTTAATATAAACTAAGTACATGATAACTACTGATCTTCGGTCACTTCAGCAAAATACTCCATATCTTCCGCGGTAGGATCAACAGGGTTCAACTCAGTCACTGGACATGCATATCCAGGTCGTCAGATAGCGACCAACACAATAAATACAGAAAAATGTGATGTAATAATTATGTCCAACATGGTAATAATGCAAGTCTTAGGAAAACATTAAATCCATAATTAACGATAATATTAAGTGACAGGTTAAAGCAAATATCTTTTAGTATGGTCACAATCATAGCAAGTTTATCATTTTAGTAAAGTCAACTCTATAATAGGGGTATTTTTGTCTAAGATGTCATATAATTGGAAAAGCTAACTGATGGGATACAACTGTTTCGATTGTTTCCTGTACAGACCCAGGAAATGGTCACAGGATTGTCCGGTGCTGAGTCGGACCTGCCGTCAGGCAAACAGGAATTATAGTCAGGTATGATCCAGCAAATCATCACGCACCCATGGTGTGCGAAATATTCAGTTGTACAACTTAACAAGTTTACAACCGAAACAGAGTATATTTCCATCACTCAATTTCTCCCCCAACCCAGTGTCATTTAAGTATAGTACATGCATGTCTAAATTCTGGTTTTCATAACTTGTATATTGAATTTCGGGTACAATATTTCAATTAGATTTTGTTAATTTGTTAACAACATAATTTATAGAATCCGTTTTATATTTTATTCAATAAATCACAATTGGTTATATCAAGGATTTACTGATTTGAGATATCATACAGATATCTGTCAGGCCAGTGTATGAATGCTGGGAGGTTTTCCGTGCATTGCACGTTCCTTAATTAGAGAACCAGCATACAAAACTTTTCTAGACACCGATATAGAATGATATCACAAACAGTATGTTTCCACGATTATAGCTTTTTTTATGATTTATTAAAAACCTAACTACAGGCTGTAATTTAACAAGTAATCATTTAATTTCTAACATCATAAAGAAATAACAGATATGTCAATGATTGCACTTGTAATAACACATTTAGCTTCTACAAATTAAATTCTAACAATATAAAGAAATAGTATTTATAATCACAAATTTAGATGATATAATTGAAGTAATATTTCTATAAGAAAAATTAGCATGTTTAGTGAGTCCAAAAAGAACTCACCTCGATTTGCGAAGGTCTACCAATTGGCAATCACACGAAGCAATCTACACATAAAATTATAATATATTTGTTAAAAATTATTCATCATAAATTCAGGTGATTTTTAGGGAATTTCTAATTTTCATAAAGCACTTAGTATTAATTTTAAAGTTAAATAATATTAGTGTAGAAAATTAACTTCTAATATTGTCCTAATAAGTTGTTAGTTACATATTTTGTAAACATTTGAATTGGTTAATTCTCATCGAACTATAATCTTATTTGTTTGGCAAGAGAGGCTTATAGGATGTGTAAGGTGGGCTCAGCTGGACATATGCTGTATTAATACTAATCTTGAAGTTTATGTTAACAAAAATATAATTCAACTCTTATATGGTTATGTTTTTGTTTGATTTTATGTTTGTTGGATTTATTGGATAAGTTTAGCATATAAAGATTTCATTTAAATGATAAATTATTTCCTTCCTATTTTATTTTATATTTATTTTTGAGAAGAATCTCCTAATTGATTTATAGATAATGTTTTGGCCTAAAATTGTAGGATCACCCTAAATTCTATTTGAAATCAATAAATGGATTTGAATCAATCTTATTGGGTCTATAAGATGGTGGATATTTTTTTTATTAGGGTTGTTAGATAGGGTGTGAGCTAATCCTATGGTCTAATTAAATAAATGCAATAGAAATTTAAGAAATTAATACTAACCTCAAATAGTAGAGCAAGGGAAGAAAGAAATAGGAGTTTCTTTGTCAAAACTTCGGCGAGGCTAACGACAGCGGTCCGACGAGGCGCTCCAACAAAGTGAGAGAGAGAGAGATTTTTTTTTTTAAGAGGATGAGTGTAAGATTGAATTTAGAAAAGAGGTTGGGTTTATATAGTGTTAGATTTAGGAGTTATAGAATGTGAAGGGTTTAGGGAGTTATGGAATTCAAAGGATTTGAGGAGTTATGGAATTTAAAAGGTTTTGAGGGTTATAGAATTTAAAAGGTTAGAAAAATGAATGAATTTGGGATGTTATAAAAGAGGGAAGATGAATAGTTTAAATTATTATGTTTATTTGTTATTAATTTAATTATGAAAAAAAATAAAAATAAGGATTATTACATTCTATCCCCCTTAGAAAAATAATTTCGTCATCGAAATTAAATAAGAGATAGAACAATACCAGAAGTCTTAATCAAAAAGGTGCGGATACTGTTCACGGATATCGTCTTCCCGTTCCCAGGTTGCTTCTTTAGGTGATCGATGATTCCACCAAACTAGAACGAGGGGAATGACTTTACTCTTCAAAACTTTCTCTCGTCGCTCGATGATAGCTACTGGTTGTTCTTGATAGGAGAGGTCTGGTCTGAGCTCTAACTCTGAATAATCTAATATATGATTCTCGTCCCGAACATAGCGTTTGAGTTGGGATATATGAAACACATTATGAACACCTTCTAAGGATGGGGGAAGTGCTAGACGATATGATACTTTTCCAACTCTCTCCACAATGTCAAAAGGACCAATAAATCTTGGGCTAAGCTTTCCTCGTGAACCGAATCGAATAATACCTTTGGATGGTGATATTTTCAAGAATACTAAATCTCCAACTTGAAATTCCAAAAATCTTCGATGAGTATCCGCCCATTTCTTCAGCCTGTCTTGAGCAGCCTTTAGGTGTTTACGAATCAGATTGACCTTATCCACTGTTTGAGTAATCATCTCTGGTCCCAAAAGTTTTCTTTCTCCAATATCGTCCCAATAAACCGGTGATCGACATTTCTTTCCATATAATGCTTCAAATGGCGCCATCTTGATACTTGCTTGATAGCTGTTGTTGTAAGAAAATTCAACAAGATGAAGGTGATCTTCCCAAAACCTACCAAAATCTAGCATACATGCTCTAAGCATATCCTCTAAAGTTTGGATAGTTCTCTCTGATTGTCCGTCAGTTTGAGGATGATAAGCACTGCTAAATTTAAGTTTAGATCCCAAACTTTCTTGCAAACTCTTCCAAAAATGAGATCTAAATCTAGTATCTCTATCTGATACAATACTGATTGGAACACCATGAAGTCGTACAATCTCATGCATGTATTTCTCTGCTAATGTTTCCGTCGACTGTCCAACACGAAATGGGATAAAATGAGCCGATTTTGTGAGACGATCCACGATAACCCATATAGCATTATTACCCTTAGGACTTCGCGGCAAGGCCGTAACGAAATCCATAGTAATTTCCTCCCATTTCCATTTGGGTATTGGCAAAGGTTGCAAAAGTCCCGGTGACCTCTGATGTTCCGCCTTTACCTGTTGGCATACCAAACATTTGGATACAAATCGAGCAATTTCTCTCTTCATTCCGTGCCACCAAAAGTGTTGCTTCAAGTCTTGATACATCTTCGTGCCTCCCGGATGTACTGAATATATTGAACTATGAGCTTCCGAAAGAACTTCTTCTCGAATATTTCCCTTTGGCACACAAAGTCTGTTCTTAAATCGAAGTGATCCATCAGCATGAATGTTTAAGTCTGATTTCCGTCCAGATTCAACTTCACTTCGAAATTTCTGTAGTTTGGGATCGTCTTTCTGGCATTCTTTGATCTTCTCAACTAATGATGATTGGAGTTGTAAGGCCATAAATTGTATTTTTGATTTTGGCAAGATGACTTCTAAGTCTAGCCTCCTCATCTCTTCGAGCAACTTCTTTTGCTGGGTAAGATACAGTGCCATTGGTTTTCTACTTAAAGCATCAGGAACTACATTAATCTTACCGGGATGATATTGTAAGTTGATATCATAGTCTGCCATTAGTTCTAACCATCTTCTTTGTCTCATGTTGAGCTCCTTCTGAGTAAAAACATATTTAAGGCTCTTATGATCAGTATAAATATCCACACGATCTCCAAGCAAGTAGTGTCTCCAAATCTTTAAAGCAAAAATTACTGCTGCTAACTCCAAATCATGCGTTGGGTAGTTCTTCTCATGAGACTTCAATTGACGAGATGCATAAGCAATCACTCGCCCATGTTGCATTAACACACATCCTAGTCCTCTTCCAGATGCGTCACTAAATACAACCATTCCACCTGTTCCATCTGGAATCGCCAAAATTGGTGCAGAAGTAAGTCGAATCTTCAACTCTTCGAAAGCTTCATTACATTCACTTGACCACACAAACTTCTCATCCTTTTTCATTAACTTGGTCAAGGGTCCTGCGATCTTCGAGAAATCTTGAACAAATTTTCGATAGTAACCAGTTAATCCAAGAAAGCTCCTAACTTCGGACACATTCTTCGGGACAGGCCAGTTTTTCACTGCTTCGATCTTACGCGAATCAACCGAGATTCCTTCTCCAGAGATGATATGTCCCAGAAAAGATATACTTTTCTGCCAAAACTCGCACTTACTAAGTTTGCCGTAGAGTTTCTCTTTTCGAAGAGTCTCCAATACAATTCTCAAATGTTCGGCATGCTCTTCATCATTTTTGGAGTATACTAAAATATCATCGATGAACACAACTACGAATTTGTCCAGGTATAGAGCAAATACTTGGTTCATCAAATTCATAAATACAGCCGGTGCGTTTGTCACTCCAAATGGCATTACTAGAAATTCATAATGGCCATATCGAGTTCGAAAAGCAGTCTTCTGTATATCTTCCTTCTTGACTCTTATTTGATGATATCCTGACTTGAGATCCAACTTAGAAAAAACTTTAGCTCCCCCGAGTTGATCGAACAAGTCATCGATTCTAGGCAAAGGATATTTGTTTTTTATCGTGATTTGATTCAATCCTCGGTAGTCAATGCAAAGCCTCTTACTCTCATCTTTCTTTCCCGTAAGTAAGATTGGTGCTCCCCACGGCGAGGTGCTGGGTCTAATGAATCCTTGATCTTCAAGCTCCGTCAATTGACATTTCACTTCTGCCAATTCTACTAGTCCCATTCGGTATGGTGCTTTAGATATAGGCGCCATACCGGGAATAAGATCAATAGAAAATTCTACTGCTCTCTCAGGTGGTAATCCAGTAAACTTATCTGCAAATACATCAAGATATTCTGACACCACCGGAATATCTTCATCTTTTTCATCCATCATGATGAATATTTCACTTGTTGATCTAGCTCTAAATTTTGCCGACTCTAGTGTCTTACTACCTCCAAGAAATTCAAATTCCGGGTGATTCGGAATTCGAAATATGACACTTTTCTTTCGACAATCAATCACTGCATGGAAAGTACAAAGCCAGTCCATTCCAAGTATAACATCGAATCCACTAGGTTCGATTATAAGAAAATTGGCATAGAACTCCCTTCTACATACTACCACAGGACATAGTCTACACACTTTACTAGATATTATAGCTCTATTACCTGTATTAATGTTCCAATTAGATATCAAAGTATCACATGGAATGTCATGAAGGGATACGAAAGCAGATGAAATGAAACAATGTGAAGCTCCAGAATCAAATAGTGTAAAAGTTGGTGTACCATGTACTAAAATTGTACATGTCACCACCTCATTGGAATTTTCAGCCTGTTCCGCAGTGAGATTGAAAGCTTGACTCTGACTATGGTCCACTCCCTTATTTTTCAGAGCTTGCTGGAACATTTTCTTTTGAGAAGTAAGAGGTTGCCTGCCTTGATTGAGCCCTGCATTCCTTTGTTGTGGGGGAATAGCAGGTCGAGATATTTCTTCACTAATTCTCCTCTTCGGACAATTCATCAAAGTATGTTCAGCCGATCCACAGGCCAAACATAGTCCATTAGCAGCTCTGCAGTCCTTCTTGAGATGACCAGGTTTCTGACAGAAGTTGCATATGAGCTTTTGAGGATGAGGGATGGAAGGTCGCTTCTCGATAGGATCCATTTTGGAAATAGATTCTCCAGATACTTGATTGAAAGACCTCTTCGATATTGTTTGAATTCGCTTCTCTTTATTAATAACTTACTCTACACCTCTTGCGGCATCAATCACATCAGCATAAGTCTCAAGTTTGGAAGACACCAAATATTTCTGGATGTCCAATCTTAAACCTTGCTGGAATCGATGAGCTCGATCTTCTTCATCAACAACCATGTATGGTGCAAATCGGCTCAAACGGACAAATTCAGCTGCATACTCTTCTACAGACTTTCCTCCTTGTTTCAGGTTGATGAACTGTTGTTCCATCTCCCTTCGAGCTGCCTTTGGAAAGAACCTTGTGTAAAAACTCTTAGTAAAATCTTCCCATACGATTGGTTGTTCCAGTCGGTTTCCTTCAGCTTGCCACCAGGTTCTAGCTACATCCGTCAGCTGGATCTTCACAACATCAACCTTATCCTCCTTAGGAATTCGTGCAGCTGTAAGAAGATTCTCCATCTCGGCCAACCACTGTTCAGCTTCAAGTGGTCCAACTGTTCCAGAGAAAGTTGCAGGATGAAGGCGTCGAAAATCAGAAATGCTCCCAACTCGTTGTGGTCGAGGCGCATTGATTTGTTCTAATGCTGCCGTAATTCCAGTACGCATCATCTGAGTTTGTTGTTGTTGTGCTTCCATCATTCCACGAAGTACTCCCAACATCTCTGCGGCATTAATTGAGCTAGTGTTCGAGTTCGATTCAGATTCATTATTTTGTGCCATCGTACTGAAGAAGATAAGGAAAAATGGAATCAAAGGAAGTTTGAATCAAGAGATATGGTAATGAAATCTTCAATATCTACATTTATTCATATGGCTGTGATCTCAAGCTTAGGATCAATTCCAAGTTAACTCAATCTCGTTGGGTCAACTCATTTTTGAACCTGGCTCTGATACCACTAAAATACCTGTCACGTCCCGTTCCCAGTATATGGTATACGAGCACGTGTAGCAGGTACCGGCAACATATTCAGTTTGAATATGCTAAAGCCTCAATTATAATATCACAGCCACAAAAAATAAATACACGTAGATAAAAAAACTGACATTCATTGATCCATAAAGTGTATTACATAAAGAAAACAGAAGGACGATACTGGATAACTTTAGATAACATCTATTAAGGAATGATAGGTTCAAAAATATGAATAGACTGCATTTAATATAAACTAAGTACATGATAACTACTGATATTCGGTCACTTCAGCAAAATACTCCATGTCTTCCGCGGTAGGATCAACAGGGTTCAACTCAGTCACTGGACATGCATATCCAGGTCGTCAGATAGCGACCAACACAATAAATACAGAAAAATGTGATGTAATAATTATGTCCAACATGATAATAATGCAAGTCTTAGGAAAACATTAAATCCATAATTAACGATAATATTAAGTGACAGGTTAAAGCAAATATCTTTTAGTATGGTCACAATCATAGCAAGTTTATCATTTTAGTAAAATCAACTCTATAATAGGGGTATTTTTGTCTAAGATGTCATATAATTGGAAAAGCTAACTGATGGAATACAACTGTTTCGATTGTTTCCTGTACAGACCCAGGAAATGGTCACAGAATTGTCCGGTGCTGAGTCGGATCTGCCGTCAGGCAAACAGGAATTATAGTCAGGTATGATCCAGCAAATCATCACGCACCCATGGTGTGCGAAATATTCAGTTGTACAACTTAACAAGTTTACAACCGAAACAGAGTATATTTCCATCACTCAGTTTCTCCCCCAACCCAGTGTCATTTAAGTATAGTACATGCATGTCTAAATTCTGGTTTTCATAACTTGTATATTGAATTTCGGGTACAATATTTCAATTAGATTTTGTTAATTTGTTAACAACATAATTTATAGAATCCGTTTTATATTTTATTCAATAAATCACAATTGGTTATATCAAGGATTTACTGATTTGAGATATCATACAGATATCGGCCAGGCCAGTGTATGAATGCTGGGAGGTTTTCCGTGCATTGCACGTTCCTTAATTAGAGAACCAGCATACAAAACTTTTCTAGACACCGATATAGAATGATATCACAAACAGTATGTTTCCACGATTATAGCTTTTTTTATGATTTATTAAAAACCTAACTACAGGCTGTAATTTAACAAGTAATCATTTAATTTCTAACATCATAAAGAAATAACAGATATGTCAATGATTGCACTTGTAATAACACATTTAGCTTCTACAAATTAAATTCTAACAATATAAAGAAATAGTATTTATAATCACAAATTTAGATGATATAATTGAAGTAATATTTCTATAAGAAAAATTAGCATGTTTAGTGAGTCCAAAAAGAACTCACCTCGATTTGCGAAGGTCTACCAATTGGCAATCACACGAAGCAATCTACACATAAAATTATAATATATTTGTTAAAAATTATTCATCATAAATTCAGGTGATTTTTAGGGAATTTCTAATTTTTATAAAGCACTTAGTATTAATTTTAAAGTTAAATAATATTAGTGTAGAAAATTAACTTCTAATATTGTCCTAATAAGTTGTTAGTTACATATTTTGTAAACATTTGAATTGGTTAATTCTCATCGAACTATAATCTTATTTGTTTGGCAAGAGAGGCTTATAGGATGTGTAAGGTGGGCTCAGCTGGACATATGTTGTATTAATACTAATCTTGAAGTTTATGTTAACAAAAATATAATTCAACTCTTATATGGTTATATTTTTGTTTGATTTTATATTTGTTGGATTTATTGGATAAGTTTAGCATATAAAGATTTCATTTAAATGATAAATTATTTCCTTCCTATTTTATTTTATATTTATTTTTGAGAAGAATCTCCTAATTGATTTATAGATAATGTTTTGGCCTAAAATTGTAGGATCACCCTAAATTCTATTTGAAATCAATAAATGGATTTGAATCAATCTTATTGGGTCTATAAGATGGTGGATATTTTTTTTATTAGGGTTGTTAGATAGGGTGTGAGCTAATCCTATGGTCTAATTAAATAAATGCAATAGAAATTTAAGAAATTAATACTAACCTCAAATAGTAGAGCAAGGGAAGAAAGAAATAAGAGTTTCTTTGTCAAAACTTCGGCGAGGCTAACGACAGCGGTCCGACGAGGCGCTCCAACAAAGTGAGAGAGAGAGATTTTTTTTTTTAAGAGGATGAGTGTAAGATTGAATTTAGAAAAGAGGTTGGGTTTATATAGTGTTAGATTTAGGAGTTATAGAATGTGAAGGGTTTAGGGAGTTATGGAATTCAAAGGATTTGAGGAGTTATGGAATTTAAAAGGTTTTGAGGGTTATAGAATTTAAAAGGTTAGAAAAATGAATGAATTTGGGATGTTATAAAAGAGGGAAGATGAATAGTTTAAATTATTATGTTTATTTGTTATTAATTTAATTATGAAAAAAAATAAATAAATAAGGATTATTACAAAGACACCTTATCAAATGACACTTTAAGTTGTATATAACAATGAATGACCACATCACGCTAAAGCCCAATCTAACTCTCATGATGAAGAATCCCTATAGCCTGATTTTGTTCCAATTTCTCCGGTCCATTAGTAATCTCAATGACTTAGTACCATATGAG
The DNA here is from genome assembly GCA_036321105.1 of Dracaena cambodiana. NCBI lineage: Eukaryota > Viridiplantae > Streptophyta > Magnoliopsida > Asparagales > Asparagaceae > Dracaena > Dracaena cambodiana. Next base: position 2,843,397 of record JAYEPQ010000006.1, on the reverse strand, counting down.
CAATAATCAACTTCTAGCAATGCTCAAATAATCTAAAATTCAAGCCCCAATATCCTCTCTATTGTAAGAAAGCATCATTTCCAAAATCCACCTATAACTACCAGTATTATTCAAACCATAAACAAAGCACCATAACCCATAAACAATAATTCAATCTTTGGCCAATTTATCAAGAACAAAAACCAACAAAGAGGTTGAAAAGAAGACATGAACGGTGTGAAGAAGCAAAGACTATCGATCCGCAACCACTTCACCTCAGTCTAATGTTCCTCCTCTATTCCCACCATTCGCAACGACAAGCTAAACCCAATCTACCTTTCATGGTCCTATAGCATATATCGTTTCCAACTCCTCGACTTAATCAATAATCCCAAAAACTTAATGGCACACAAATAAGAAACAATGCCAACCAATGGAAATAAAAACATTAAATTAAATTCAAGCTCTAATTACTCCTCCATCATAAGAGAGCAACGTACCCATATTTCATCTACAACGACCAACAATCCAAATGTATAGGAAACAGCAACTTAACATAAACAAGATTTAATTTTGATCTTTGTATCCAACATAAGAGCTAATCAGGGAGTACAGAAAGACCCGAATGTCAGATAATTCAATTTCATAGCAAACGGCAAATTAACTAGACAAAAATTCAATCTTGATTGATGTTTCCATCATAAGAACTAACCAAGGAGGAGCACGGAATGACCTGAATGTTGTCAAGTAGCAGAGACTGATGATGCTGCCCAATCTCCCCTCCACCGCCAACTCCTCCTCCTCCTCCGCTGTTCCCTCCATTAACCTTCGCCTCGCTCAGCCTCCACATATACCAGCTCCCGACTGACCGATACGGCCGCCACCGTTCGCAAATCTTCTCCATCTGCGACGGCCTCGGCACCTCCTCCAGCCCGTACAGCATCTGCACTCCCCTCCTCACTCCCCCGTCCCCCACCGGCAGCACGTCCGGCCGGTGCAGCGAAAAGATCAGGAACATGTGCACCGACCACGCCCCGATCCCCTCCACCATCGTCAGCATCGAGATCACGGACTTGTCGTCCATGCTCAAGATCAGCTCATCGGAGAGGACACCTGTGTGGAACTTCTTCGCGAGATCGCGGAGGTAGTTGGCCTTTCGAGACGAGATGCCGATCTGGCGGAGGTCAGCGGGGGAGAGGGAGAGGACGGTGGCTGGGGCGACGGCGTGCTCGTCGCCACCGCAGAGGGCGACAAAGCGGGAGTAGGTGGTGGCGGCGGCCTTGTAGGCGAGCTGCTGGTTGATGATGGAGCGGGTTAGGGTTTGGAAAGGGGGGAGGAAAGTGTGGAACGAGGGGGGGTCGTGGGCGTCGATGACGGCGGCGAGGGCCGGGTCGGAGTGGCGGAGGTGGCGGAGGGCGGCAGCGACCTCGCCAGGGGCGGAGAGCGGGCGAGGGATGACCCTAACGGGCGCGGGGGTCGGCGGTGCCGAAGCGACGGCCTTGTAGTTCGATTCGGGCGGGGAGGGGGAGAGCTTGCGGATCTTCTTGGGGCGCTTGACGGGTTGCGGGTTGTCTTTGGAGGGGTCGGATTCGGGCGCGGGGGAGGCGGAGTCGGCGGGTTGCGGGTTATTGTCCGACGAGGGCCACCGGGTCTCGGTCATGGTGGAGGGGATAAGAGATGGCTACGGGTTTTGGTAATCGCACGAGATTTGGGGATTTTTTTTTTTTTTTTTTCTACTTTTTTTAAAGTGAGATTTTGTGCTGCACAGTCTCGAGAGAGAGAGAGGAGGTGTGTGCCCAGAGAAGTAATTGTGCTTGTCAGTTTGGATTCAGAGATGTTGGGAAAGTGCCGAGGCCTGCCAGTTTGCATGGGCTTGGGAAACGGGCCGAGTCCTGCACAGTCCAAATTAGGGCAAATAGGCTTCCACCCTTTGAAAGTAGCCCAAATTTACTCGGAAATTCTCGAGGCACGCTCCAAATGTCTGAGGACAGATTCCTTATAAGGTCACACCCTTTCAATTTTGAAAAATTAAGGTTTTCACCTATTTGCTGCTCCTAACCCTAACCCTTGTAGAATGGGAGTTTCCAGAGGAGCACACCATTTTTACTAGTAAAGCGCGGATCAAAGGGCTCACTAGGAAAAGTGGTGTGCTCCTCTAGAAACTCCCTTATAGAATGCACGTGAAAAATTAAGGTCACACCCATAATTTTGAAAAGTTAAGTTTAATGCACCTCTTTTGCTAGATTGAATAAGAAAGGGGCAAGGTAAATGGTTATAAAAGTTAGTAAAATTTCTAGACATAACCATCAGTGATATTATTTGTTTTCATAGGAATAATTAGAATATTCACTTTTCCCCGCACTAATGGAAAAAACAATATAGAAAATTATCGGACATCACAACAATTTGGAAGAAGAATAAGAAGCAAAACACCAAATTAACATTGTGTGAACCTCGCATTATTATACATATTGTAATAATTGTGAATTAGAATGATTGCTTATTTCATTCCCAGATATCAACAAGTGCAAGATGAATCAGAACCTAGATTTTATTTCTTGTCTCACGCGACAATGATAAGTTTATAGGTACTGCAAACCGATGATTTTGGAAGTCCATGTGAGCATAATTTTATATCAGATAAAACAAGAAGAATTTATGAGATTTAAGAAAGAGTTGGGGCTCTACTTATCAGTTTAATTTTTTGGACCAGATTGTTTTTAGCTTTGTGTTAGATTAAGAATCTCCAAGTCCACTCATCAAATTTAGAATTTTTTTTTTTTTTTGCTATATTTTATAATATCAAAATTTCCAAATATTTAGATTTAAACTGTCTCCGGCTCCAATTTATTGAGAGGTGGAATCTCGCCACGTGTCAGCGTCTCATTCGCCAGCTTTTTATTCCACGTTCCCAAGAGTCCACCAAATCCCACTCCCAATCCTTACCGCCTTCATCATCGTAATCCATAATATAAGGGCAGAAAGAAAAAAAAGGAACGAACCAAAAAAAAAAAAAAAAATTATATACATATGCTGCGTCTCGGAGCGAAGCGACTGCTAGGGTTAGCGCAGGAATCGGGCCGGCGGCCGGCGATCTCGCCGCCTCCGGCGGCGGTGTCGGTCCGCTCTTATCACGAGCGGGTCGTGGACCACTACGACAACCCGAGGAACGTGGGGTCGTTTGACAAGAACGATCCGACGGTGGGGACGGGGCTCGTCGGGGCTCCGGCGTGCGGCGACGTCATGAAGCTCCAGATCAAGGTCGACAACACGGGGAAGATCACCGATGCCTGCTTCAAGACCTTTGGGTGCGGGTCGGCGATCGCCTCTTCGTCCGTTGGTGAGCTTCTTTGATTTCTATGGAGGCTTCTTTTTGAAGTTTTTTGTTTCTATTGGATTGTTTGGTAAAGTTGCGGTTAGTTTGGATTTCTAGGGCCTTTTTTTTTCTTTTTTCTTTTTTAGGTTTTTGATTCCTTAATACGCTTGGATGACGTTGATGAAGGCTGAATGTTCGAGATTCGGTTTTTTGGAATTATTTGTGTTTATTAGACTAGTACAGTTGTAGCTGGGGATAATCTAGCATAATTTTGAATTGTTTGGTTGGGATAATTATTCTCAGTTTTTGATCCATAGGTGTTATTGATAACACTGGCCCAGGATAAAATATATAAATAGGTGTTATTGATCCATAGGTGTTATCGAGGAAAATATATTATTATTGAACTCTTAGATTGAAGCATCCCAACTTTTCTCAAGTAGTATGCAATGAACCTAGTGATTATTACACCATTTAAAGTCTCAAGAAACATACAATGATTTAAAGATTAATTAATATTTAGATAATTAATTTTAACATTCTTCATCATTCCTTACGCTTGATTCATCATTCAAGCTCTCTCCTTGCTATAGAGAATACTTTAAACTTTAGTTATTTCGTAAATATGTCGGTTGCCAGCAACTTAATCTTGTGACTAACACAAATGAGCTCCTCTTCTTTATTCAGAATGAAATGTTAGCGAGTGTCGATAGGATGGCCGAGAAGACTCAAAAAGAAGCTAGAATACTCCGATACCAATCTGATAACAATGACCAAGATAAAATATATAAATTGGGAAATATGAAGATGTGAAAATATATTTTTATTGAACTCTTAGATTGAAGCATTACACTATTTAGAGTCTCAAGGAGCATACAATGAATCTAGTGACTATAACACTATTTGAGGTCTCAAGAAACATACAATAAATCAAGATTAATTATTACTTGGATAATTAATTTCAAACAATTATTTTACTTTTGTTTTAGAAAATTTTGTATGGTTTTGTCTAGTGAATGGATGAAGCATGTTGATGAAATTGAATTTTTAGGAACAACACCTTGATTATTAGAATTATTATGTTAATCTAGTTGTGTCTCGTTTAAGTTGTTAATCTGGATTTTTTTTTCCTATTTCGTTTATTAGTTTGATTTCATGTTGTTGCAATAATGGATGCTGATCAACTGAGAATTATGGGTGTTTACTTATATCGAATAATGATTTATGCTGATTAATTGTATTGACAATTAACACTGCTTCTGCTTTATTTGTTTGAACTTGATTACTGCTTCTTTATTTCATAGTTTCTTGATTGTTGTTTGAAAGATTATTTTTAAATTAAAGGACGTATGTATATATTTTTGGTTATGTTAAAAATGTTGAGGGTTTTCACATAAATTTATTTGAACTTTGAGGTCGCTAAAAATTATAATTTCTTGTTGCCTGGAATATAGTTGAGCTCAAATCAGTTGATGAATTTCATGCTGTTTGAGTTGAAGGACATTTGTTAGACTCTAATTTCATGTTTGTGTCTTAGATATCAGCTTACTGATATCAGTTGATAGGTGCTTTTTTAGCGAAGAATTAATAGCATTATGTTGTTGTCCTTTTGGTAACTTTTAGGGATTTTGGTGCTAATAGTTGTAGAAGCATATTAAATGCAGTTTAATATGGCTTGCATTTGTTGGGCGCACTTAAATGGTTTCACCGCCCCTATAACTTTTGATTTTGATTTGTTTTTCATTTTTTGAACAAAGGCCATTGCTATTATTGAAACATTGGCTTTCCATGAGACAACCTTACCCATTGCCCAGCAAGCCAGGCCTCAATTTCGTTAACTTTGGTTATAATATAGTTCTTAAAAGGCTTAGTCTTGTTGCTCACTTAATCAGTATTTGTATTCAAGCCTGGTTTTATTATGTGGTTTTTTCCTGGCCATGTTACTTATTGATAAGGTGCATTTATGTCATATTTCATACCTTTATTTGTTTTTTGTATATGTTTTTGCCCGTTGGACATGCTATTTTGCCCGACAAATTTGCTCTTTTCATTAGAATAGAATGCTTGTCGAGCATTTCTAACCCATACCTTGTTGGACAGCACATCGCTTTCTGATTGCATGTAGTATTAGTACTGTTAGCCCAAATTTACCTTTTGCTTTCTCTGAGTTATATAAAAATATTGTGGCCATAATATTGTTACTTTCATCATGGAAAATCTCTGATCTTGATTTTACTTTGTTGCAGCTACCGAATGGGTTAAGGGGAAACAGATGGAGGAAGTTTTAACCATTAAAAACACGTAAGTGACTCTTTTCAATTTTAATGTGTTCTACTTGTTGGTAGTTTTAATATTGTTGTACTTGTATTTCTTGCCCTCATCATATGTATCCCCCCCCCCCCCCCCCCCCCCCCCCGATTACCAAAATTCTACTAGAAATTTAATATCAATATTGTTTGTGGTGTATTTGTACTGGCTGATTCGAATTGGAATTTTAGTTTCTCATGCTGAAACACCCTTTGGGACTGACTGACTGATTTGGGTGTTTCTCAAGAACTTTTCTTCTTTGCATCCCTTGTAGTTTCCGCTTGATATTAGCTGATATCTTCTGCAACATGCTGATATTTATATCTAAATTCTAATTATTACTTGGGTTTTAAAATAGAAGGGGCATGGAAGAGGGGGAACGAGGTAGCATCAAAAGGGGCCCTTTGTGGGTTGGGTTTCTTTTTTGTTTTGTTTTGTTTTTTTGTTGGGGGAGGAGGGAGGTGGTGTCGGGGGTTGAAGCAATACTGGTTTCTCTTTCAGGCCACATCTCACCATATAAAGAGTTTTAGAAGAGAGGGACAATTAGCAATGGGTACTAATACTATGGTTTTCTCTCCAGCTATTTTTTAGTTCAATAATTTAAGATTAATCCCTTAGTCGGATTTGGTGTATGGCTAAGGTAGGGGAGATTTTTAGTTTAGTGATTTCATATTGATTCCTTAAATGTTGAGTGGTTTAGGGGATGAAAGGAGGCCAAGCCATTACCAAAGAGTGTTATGCTTCTCTTTCTTTCATCTTTCTATTTCAACACTTTCAGATTTGTATTGCAGAAGACGATAGGAAGCAAAGAATATCGGGCTAGGGCCTGGCATGTTGATCCTTTCCCCAATTTTTCCATTTAAAAATTGGGTAAATTTTGGGACAGAAGATTTTAAGATTATACAAATGCACAAAATTTATGAAAAATTAAGGGATATCAGGGAATAATCAAAATTCTAATAACAATATAGAAATATCCAAAAATGCACTTTAAAATTAGAAGTATAGAAATATCCAAAAATGCACTTTAAAATATCCATAATGCATGCATAAAATTTTTTTCCACAAAAGAAACTAAAACAACAAAAGTAGTTCATATGATATGATCTTACGCATATTAAGAATCATAATATGGGAGCTGTTTTTAGCAACTAAATAAGTAGATACTAAGAATTAGTTTCTACTTAGCAGGTAGTATGTAGCATATTAGCATCTATCAACTAGTAACCACCAACAGAACGTAGCAAGGATCAGTAAAAAAAAAAAACACATGGACATAACAAACTCCAATTCCCCAAGTCTCCAGCTTGAGTCATTACTTAACAAGAGACACATTGAGACATACGAGTGAAGCTACTTATTCTTGATGGCCTTGCCGCATAAAAATCACACATACCTCATAACCTCTCGTTGATTACATGCCTAAGTTTGTCAGGATTCTAGCCTATTCTGCTTCCTCGCTTGGATCTATTGAAATTTTAACAATTGAAAGTTGGATGGGCAAATATAAAGATTCATAATTAGAAGTTGCTATAGGATGCAAACTTGTCTTCTTACTCCCTCAGAAGTGCTCAAAGGAGGTACCTAATAGATTAGATATCTTCATTTTCACACCTTGCATTTAAGATTCTAGCCTCTCTTCCTAATGAACCCCCTGCCTGTTTTCTTTTTCTTTGTCATCTCAACTGAGGTTTTGTTGTCTATCTCTTTAAGATCGTCATGGAAGGTCCCAATGCATGTTATGACTACTGCTTTACTTTGTTGTCCTTATTTTTACATTATCGTTAAATAATAAGATCAAAAGTTAGTGCCAAATCTAGAGGGTCGGCTTGGCTATTGCATCAGTTATGCTTATGTTTGGATTCTGCAAAGTGTTTTGTCTTTACTGTGCTCGTGGTATCTTTCTTTGCATCCCTCAATGCACACACAACAAATTCCATGGGAGGCTTCCAGCATGAAGAATGCACCTTAGGCAACAAGTTAACCTCAAGCCAGCTTGAAGAGTAGTGTTCATTGTTAGACATATTCACCACCTCCATCAGTTTGGAGTTGCTTGATTTTACAAGATAACTGATTTTCAATAAGGAGTTTAAACTTAACAAAGCAAGTATAGACATCTGATTTGTTTGGAATAGGATAAATCCAAGAAAATCGAGAATAATCATCAATGAATATAACATAATAACGACAACCACTAAGAGATTTAGTTGAACAAGACCACACATCAGAATGAATAAGTTCTAAAGGAGAATTTGTAGTACGAGTGGAATTAGGAAAAGGAAGTTGTTTACCCTTGCCAAACTGGCAAGGTTCACACACTTCTAATTTATTAATAGACCCATCAAAAGGTAAAGAAAAAGTGTTCAACAAATGAGACACAATAGAATTCGAGGGATGTCCAAGTCTAGAATGCCAAACTAAAGCCGAAGCTTTGACCCCTACTGTAGCTGCCATAGCAAGTGGTTTATTGAAAGCTAAATTTTGCAACTTGAGAGGATAGAGTCCACCACTACTCCTGCCTTCCAGCAATGTCTGTCCCGTGCGATTGTCCTTAACAAAATAATGAGTACTAGTGAGAATAAAAAAACATTGATTATCTAGACAGAATTTGTTAATCGATAATGTTGGGATTTGGGAGTTTGGGAGACTCACCAACATCCTCTTTGTTCAAACCAGCCTGCACATAGGAGATAAGATCATCATCATCAATGATCTTTCCGACTGCTTGCAGTTCAGCTACGATTTCCTTTGCTTCATCAAGATATGTAGAACAGCTCCTTGATCCTTGAGAGAGAGACTGGAGTCTTCGTTTCAGATGGCCAATGCGGGAACGGGATTGAGAAGCAAATTTGTTGGAGATGGCAGACCAAGCAAGACATGCTGATGTGAGACCATAAACAGAGGGTGCCACCTTATCAGAAAGAGTGGCATTTATCCAACCGAGGACAAATTGATCCTTCTTGTTCCAAAGGAGGAAGTCGGGATTGATAGTGGAAGTCAGTTTTCCTTCACTATCAACGAGAAACTGAGATGGGCACTGTTCTGAACCATCAACAATGCCCATTAGATCATTACTCTTAAGGACTGGAACTATTTGTGACAGTCACATAAGGTAGTTTTTCCCATCAAGCTTAGTCGAGACTAGTTGACTAAGATTAAGAGCAACAAAGGTAAAATTCTGAACAATGGAAGAGGATGAAGAAGCCATTGATAAACGAGTAGGATAGGATCAGATGTGAATCAGGAGCTCTGATACCATGAAAGAATTTTGAATGTAAGGGTTTCTAGCTTGATGCCAGACCCAAAGAATACTTCTCATATATATATATATACACTTGAGATGATAATTACAAGAAGTTTCAAAAAACAAAAATACAAGAATCTTGGATGTAAGTAACAAACTAACAAACTGAAATATGCTGAATATCAGGAGCTGTTTCAGTTGTTACAAGAATCTTGGAGGTAAGTAATAAACTAACAAACTGAAATATGTTGAATATCAGGAACTGTTTCAGTTGTTAGGGCTGAATATCAGGGACTGTTACATTTGTTAGGGCTGAATATTAGGAACTGTTTCAAAGGATAACTCCGTGATCTTAGATGTAGGAGTCTGTCTAACATTCATAATGGTAGCATTCAATGCTTTCCCTTTTAGCCTTTATGTACAGATACTTTGTGCAATCTGGAGAAGAAAACATGAGCCTAAATTTCTCCTCTGCTTGTGGATGTTAGGAGGATGTTAGAAATGAAGTAGCATACCTGGTAAACTCTGACCGTAAAATTCCCCCTTTTTTGTTTTGCTTGGACATTGTGTCTTAAGGTTTAGTGACAGGTCAAATGAAATGTGTCATTGCTCCAGCCTTGCCTATCATTTTCTGTAATTTTAGAAACATAAGGTTGGTTGTCTGAGTTGCATAGCTGACTGAAAGATTGCACAGCATGCCGCTTTCATGAATTATCTGGCCAAGATGATAGGTAAAAATTCTCTTAGAATTTGAATCGCACTTGCATCTCTGACATTTGCATCTCTGACATACTTGATCCATTTTTCTTCCCAATCAATATGTATTTTTCAGTATGTGCCTCACCAGACAGTTCTATGGATGTATAGAAACTTGTGCTCTGATAAAGGAATTTCAATAATAACCCAGTCTACCCATTCCACTAAGCCAAGCCTCATTCTCAACATATCACATCTTAACTGGGGTATGTTTAAATTTCAATTAAGCCTCCATTATCATTCTCGATTTTATCTCATTGTATTAAATTTGTTTTGATGAGAAGTGATGGTCATGATTGTGGTTTGTTTGTCATTCACCAGTTAGGGTTATTTTTGGAACTAGATGAGTTAAGATAACCGATTGGTGCCTTGAAGGTGTTGCACTGGCAGTGGCCACCAACCTAATTCTATTATGATATATTATTACAACGGTGGTTAAAAAAAGTAGAAGGCTCCGAAAGCTCCTCTTCTAGAGAAACTAAATACCTGTGCTTTTACTCTACCTAAGTCTGCTTTATTTGCATGAACATTTTCTACATCTTGCTAATTTGTAGCTTTTGTCATGTGTATTTGACTGCAGTACTCATTTTCTGATTTATATTGCTTTTGTTGCTATCAAATATATATTGTATCAGCATGGTAAGCATTTTTATGTGAAGAAATTGTTGTGGGGATACAGATGAACTTGTATTGCAGAAGTCAAGGGTCTTAGTTTTTGTCTTTAAACCAAGATTTTAAATAGCCAATACTGATGTATATCGCATATATCATATCGGATTTTGAAGTGTCTCATATGTGATATGCCATATAACATCATTCTGGTATTGTCGATATTTCCAATATCTATTTGATAACGCCTGGATGTGCGATGTTTGTTGATTTGATATTATAAATAATAAGCCAACACCAATACCGATTCCTAAATAGTCTGTTTTTTGATTTGATATTACAGTCTAGGGTACGTTGTTTATTAAATTTACACTCCATATGCTTTGCATTGAGTTCGTTCTTATTTGCTATAGTGATGGATGATCTTACTAGAGTTATTGGAGATGAGATACCTTGGTGTATGTAATTTGTTAATGATATTGTTTTAGTTGACTAGACGAGCAAGGATGAATGTCAAGTTAGAGACTTAGAATTATAGAGACAAACATTAGAATCTAGAGATTTTAGATTGAGTATATCCAAAGGACCAAAACAGAGTATATGAAGCGTAAATTTAGTAAACGATGGACTCTAGTTTATAGTGTTGTGATACTGGACAGACGTAAAAATGAGTTGTCAGTTTAGATATTTGGATTTTATTATTCAAAATAATGGAGAGGTTAATAGTGAGGTCAACGACAATGTTTAAAATAACGATAACGGTAACGTAACGTTTTGTTTTTGTTAGGTTATATAACATATAGCGTAACGCATAATATAGGTTACACGATTTTCTATTTGTTTAATAAAAATAAATATAAAACTATATAAAATAAATTTTATAAATTGAAAATTGAATTAAAAAATTCTAAAAGAAAATATTAAAAAAATATATTCCAGTATTAATTCTAAATTTTTAACAAGTTTTACAGTAATTCTCATATTTATCTTCATAAATTAAATTACATTCACACTGATAATTTCAGTCATCATCTAAATAAGAAAACAAGATTTCAAATTTATTTTTAATTATTATCAATATTGTAATTTATATTTTTGTAATGCTCAATTTATATTATTTTTAATTGTTTATTTTAGATTGGCTGAGAATTCAATTTAATCAGCAAGTAAGAAATTTCAGTAATTAGAAAGAAATTATAACAAAAAAAAAATCAGTAATTGAAAAAGAATGATAATAAGTAAATTAAATAAGAATGTATAAGTTAACAATACTATTAGAAATCAAATATGTAAACAACAAGCCGTCAAGAAAAAAACTACAGCAATTCGCTAACAATCAAAATAAATAGTCAAAATCAATATAAAAACTATTTAAAAATTATTGTAAATAACATAACATAACAGAGTTTAACGTAACGTAAAATAACGTAAAATAACATAAAAAACGCACCGTTATGGTGCATTGAGTTATTTTCGACTTTTAAGTAACGTTGGATTTCTGTTAGGTTTCATAACGTGTTATTTTCAATATTGGTCAACAATAGGATCCAAGCTGTTTATCGTAACAATCCATTAATGCTGGAGGGAAAATTTTATAGGAATGTTACTAGGCCAGCTTTATTATATGGTATAAAATATTGGGCTATAAAGAAACGTCATTCACAGAAGATAAGTGTAATAGAGATGCACATGCTTCGTTAGATGTGCGGCAACACTAGAAGAGATAAAGTGAGAAATGATAATTTTGTGCTAAGGTAAGTATAAGTTCTATCGAAGAGAAGATGCGAGAAAATCGCTTACGATAGTTTGGTTATATGCAATGTAGATCTATGAATGTACTAGTTCGATGAGAAGAGTTTATCGACATAGGACAAGTTAAAAGAGCGAAGAGAAGACGGAAGAAAACATGGACGGAGGTGTACGAAAAGATATAGATGTTAGAGGCTTAATCTTGATAGGAATGAATGGAGAAGGATTATCAGTGTGATCGATCCGGCGTGATTCTCCTTTGGTTCATGTAGCTTACTCCAAGTACTTGGAATAAAAGGCTTTGTCGTCGTTGTTGTTACCAATACCGATTCTGATATTTTATAACTTGCTTCAAACTAAAATGGGAGATGGTAAAAGATGGTCGTTCAATTTGATTCAACACCTGAGCATCCCGCTCCTAATAAAATTAGGGATGCAAAATGCCTAGGAAGTGCATCCATACACCAATTAGCTATGTCAACTTGTGTTCTTGCCTTGGGTTTTCAAAGATAGACTAATTTGTATTTCTGTATACTTCTAGGTCTAGAAAAATCAGAATAGTCTTGTAAATAATCCTGTGCTGGTGGGGGAAAAAATAGACGATGATTAGTTCATAGTTCTTGTGCATGTACAAATTATCTTTATGCGGAGTAGATGTTGAGCCAATAGGGTATCTAATTGGAGTTGCACTGAATTTACCAGTTGCTCTAAAAAGTTCATTTTTCAGTTACACCTGCCGCAACATTAAACTAAGACGAAGCTGGTGGTTGCTTTCTGTAGCTTGAGCAGTATGGAACGCCAACTTAATCTGACTGAATATTTAAGGCATGCATTTGGGGGAGAGGGATTAATTGGTAATTGTGTAAAGAGAGTTATGAAGCTCTGTCTTTATCTGCTCTCTCTAGATTTCACTTGAGTTGCATGGTCTTCTTTCTAGTAGCTAAGCAAGAAGGGGTCTTTACGAAGGATAATAGCTTCTCCACCTTAGGTGCTTAGGTGGATTCACGAAGTACGTAAGAGTTTGACATGACCTTGATAAGGCAAAGGGAACCTTGATAGAGTTCAATACATAACCTTAAGCAGACATGTAGCAGGGAGACCAATGACTGTGCGGACTTGCAGGGTTAGGAGCATAGTGGATGGGAGGTTTGGACGAGAATATCTGAGCCTGTGAATGCTTCAAGGCCGAATTGTAGTTTCTGTTATTTTGATGTGTATATCTTGTTGGACACTCTGATCATCTTGAAGGATTATTTGAACTGTTGTTAGATGACCTCAGATAGTATACCTAGATAATAGATAATATATTGACATGTGCACTTTGACTATTACGATGATCAGATACTGTAGGTACTTTGTATTTCAGGATCTCACTTTACTTTTGTTCATCCATTTTAGTGCTTAAAGAATGGTTGGTGATCATTCTGAAAGATGTTTATTGGATATACATGCTCCAGTGCTGTTAAGCAATATAAAGGGTTACCTTAGTTTGATGCACTTCTGAATTTCAACCATAGCACTTATCTTTGCACGATAGGTTGGTGTAAGATTTACTAATCAATATTGGGAACTTTACATAGGGTTCTGCTGCTGTTATTCAAAGATATTGTAGTTTAATGCATATTCTGAAAGTTACTCTTTGACCCCCCTACCTCTGGACTCCTGTTGGCCTTCTCGTTTCCATAGTAAAATTTCTATTGCTAATTTGCATCCGTTTCTCATCTATGTTGCTAAATTTTGCAGTGAAATTGCAAAGCACCTTTCCCTTCCTCCAGTGAAGCTGCATTGCAGCATGCTTGCTGAGGATGCTATCAAGGCTGCCGTGAAGGACTACGAAGCAAAGAAAGCCAGGATGGCAGGAAACGGGGATGCGGCTGCAGAGAAAGCTGCTAATGCTTGAAATACAAGGGATCTTTTACTTGGGTTAAAAGACATCGTGTCTCTATTAGCTTCAATAATATTTAGGGTTGGATTGTAACTTGAGATGTACACATCGTATGATGATGTTTATCCTTGATGAATGAGAGTAATGTGAAATAGTAAGTCTTTGGTTTGCAATATCCCATTTCTGGTTTTGTGTTAAGTTTCTAGCTATTGTGTTCGGATTTGCTGGGGCCGTTGCAGTGAAATGTTTGTTTTAGATATTTTTTCCATTTTTTTTTTAGTGCGGTACTCCTTTTGGACCTTTACAATTAAGGGCAACTGAGATTTCAGCTTGTCGGTCCTTGCAAACTTGTGACCCATCCAATTCTTTTGTGTTAATTTAGCAATGCTTTGTCCTTATTATTTGATTTTTTTTTTTTTTTTTTTTTTTAAATTTTTAATAAAGGATCAGTCAGTAAGAATTTATATAACTGTTGTCGCAATCCTTAGACGAGTGGATGGTCCAGTTTGTTTCCTTTGCTTATTCCTCTGATTTCTAAATTAGTGTACATAAACAATATAAATATATTAATCGATAAAAACTAACAAATTAAATTACAATAAATTAATATATAGTTAAAACATTCAACCAAAAATATTTATGAAAAAATATGGATAATTTTTAATAATCAAACTATCTTATGTAAAATATATATTTCATGTAAATCTGGTGCGGTAAGCTAAATAAATGTATTTATCCTTCTTGGCTTATTTTTGAATCTCTGTGTTTTTCCCCTCAAACTCAAGCACATGTTTTATTGAATATTATTAAAGGCAGCCCGGGCACGGTCCGTCCCACTCCAGGCACGGCACCGCCGTTTGGGGCTTGGCTCGGGATCGGCCCTTGCCCGGCCCGTGCAAGCTCGTTTTTTTATTTATTAAATATTAAATTTATTATTAAGTAAGTTTAGAAGAATATTTAGCTTAATTTAATTAGTTTTAACAAGAAGAAATGATAGTAAAAATATTTTATTATATTAAATCTCATTACATTGATATAATTGTTCTATAAATCTATTTAGAAATCATACAAAACTTGAAGAGAGATGAGAGAATCCTAACCGTTATCCTCAACTTATTCTTAGTATTTTATCCAAGAGATTTATAAGTTAAAAATTACATAAAAAATTTTAAAAAATACATGAAATCCCAACAAATATAGAAATTACAATTTGAAAAGAAAAATAAAAGTATATTTTTATTCATCTTCTGGTGAGATCTTTACTTCTATTTGATTGGATGATCCTTATTCCCTTTCTTCTACGTCTAGCCAGTCCTTCAAGCAAATACACATCTCTAATATTTCTCCACTCTGTAAGCACTCTACTACATGTACTAAAAGTATACTCTGATGCTACAGTAGACACTAGAGGAGTTAGTAGATCACGGACCATGTTGGAAAGCACAGGATATGTTTTTTCCTGTGATTTCTATCAGGTCAAAATATTAAAGACTTCATAATTTTTAAGGGACACGTCATCTTCATAGTTAACCATTTCTAAATAATAATATAGTTCATTAAAATATGTACCAGATTATCTAGCCTTTTTTCGGTGAAATACGGATGATATTATTGGATTTCGGATTTTCCTAACAGTTAGTTCTTTTATAGATTGTATTTTATTACCATACATATCTTCATATATTTTGTACATAATATCTAAACAAATTTTAATATCATTAACTAAATCCCTAATATTATCTTCATGACACATATTTTTATAAAATAAATCTATTAGAATTTCAAGTCCATCTAATTTACAACGTCGATCCACAATAGTTGTAAAATATAATAAGTATAAGAAATTTCTAAAATATTTATTAAATTTAGTTTTCATAGGTTGAACAATATATTCAAGTATTGGGTGATTCCTACATTCATTAAAAACTGAACTAATTTCGGTTAGATAATATAGTGCAATATGTATAGTTGGATAATAAGTACAGTGCTCTAGTTGTAATTTAAAATTTGCTAAAAAATTTAGAAATGTAATGCAAATTATGTCATTCATTAATATCTAAACTACATATTGGTAACTCCATTTCATTAAACATATTTATTACATTTTTATATTGAATTGTCATGTTTAATATTTTATATATAGAATTCCATCTTGTTTTTTATATCTAGAGGTAAAATTTTATGTGAGATTTTAAAATTCCTATATATTTGTGTAAATGATTGTCTTCTTGGCCCACTATTTTTAATAAATAGTATTGCGTTTCTAAGTTTAGTTATTGAATTACTTACTATTCTTAATTCATTTTGTACACATAAATTAAGTATGCGACAAATACACCTAATGTGAAATAATTTTCCATCTAAAATTATTTTTGTAATATTTTTTAGAATTTCTATTGTAGCCATATTTTCAGAAGTTTATCGAAAGAAATGGAAAATATTTCTCTTTCTATTTCAAATACCGAAAAAATACTAAGTAGGCATTGTGATAAATTATGTGTATTATGAGAAAATTCAAATCTCCTAAATCTAATTATTATTTTTTGTATATACCAATGGTGAGCCGCTACACATAAATAATGACAATTACTTAGAGCCTCCCAACAATCTGCGATTATAACAACTCTAAAAATTAAAGATGTTAAAATAGCAATTAAAGTTTTCCTCCTATCTTTATATATTTTAACTATGTTGGATTTACATGTAGAACATGGGACTTTTTTAAATTCGGTTGTAAATGATTTTTTTAAAAATGTTTCAAATTTTCGGTTTTCCGAAAAGGAAAAAGGTAGCTCGTCATGTGCTATAAATGTTGCTAAATTTTCTTTTGTGTTTATACGATTATATTTATAAATTCCTAAAGATCCTCCTTAGGTGTTTATTTATATTTGATGTGGTTCATTTGGTGAGTGTATTTTATCTAAGTGTCTTTTAAGATGATCCGTTCCACTAACTAAAGGGAATGAATAGATTTTTTGAAAATATTTACACATAGTTTTTCTAACACCATTTTTCATAATGTTTTCAAAATGTGTTCATATGTCCAATCTAGAAGTTCTAGCCAGGGTGGTTGTTTGGGTTTCGGGTATAGTTGCTTCGCTTGGTTCTTCTTCGGACATAAAAAATTGTACTTGATGAGGGCATTCTAAGGGTTAACAAAAATTTTGATATTCTTCACTTGTTAAAAAAGGAGAAAAAAACCCGCGGCTTGAGAGCAAGAAGCGCCGGACGAGTATGGATTCATTTCAAAAAATCTTGAAAAAACTGAATAAAAAATCTCAAAAAAAGAATAAAAACCTTCAAATTATAAATACATTTTAAGCAGTGAACCACTTGAGAGATAGAATAGAGAGATGAGTACTAGAGGGAGGAAGCCGGAAAACCGAAGAAAAGCTTGCTTGAGATATGAGAGTTGAGGCCAATGAGGCTTGCTTGAATCTTGATGTTGAGTCTTGTATACTTAAGATTTCTTTATCACTTGATGCTTGTTTGAAATTTAATCGAATATGCTAGAATTTATTTGGAAGAAATTTATTTTTAGAAATTTTTGAAAGAGTTGAGAATTGAGAGGAGTTTTGAGAGAACGAATTTGTTTATGTGAAGAATAGAAATGGAGGAGATGAGGAGTTATTTATAGGAAAAGAAAGGTTTTTTTTTTGAAAAAAATTGCAAAAAACCCCCAATGGCCATTTTGACCGTTAGGGGGAAAAATTGCAAAAAAATTTTCAAGAATCAACTAATATAAAAATAGCCGTTAGGGACTCTGTGAAAAAAAAATTGCAAATAACCCCCCATAACAGCTATAAACTTCTATATTTCAAAAAAAAGGGCCGAGCAGTGCCCATGGCACGGGCGACCCCGGATCGGGCCCCCAGGTTGTGCCAGGCACGTGCCCGGCACTTGCCGGGCCGGGCATGCCCAATGGGCCGCACAACCCATTTGCCACCCTAAATATTATCCAAATTCAGTCTCTTTGGCTGGTCAAATTCGAAATCTTTTACATATTGGAGAGAGACGATACAACTAGAAAGAAGTCTTGTCTAGCAAAAGTGAATCTTTGTTAATCCATAAGTGAGAGAGAGAGTAAAAATTAAATACTAGCAAAAAGTGAAAAAGACATATATTTGCAAAACCAAATTGTTGTCCGCAATCTTCTTTTTTTTGGGATAGGCCCTCTCACTCGTTCACAATTGGGCCATCCACCAACTGTGGGCCTCTTTACATTTTATTCCCTTTTCACATCAGCTTCACTTGTGATTAATCTCTGGCTCTCTTTGGTATGGGCCCTCTCATTCGTTCATAATTGGGCCATCCAACAACTGTGGGCCTCTTTAAATTTTTTTTCACATTAGCTTCACTTGTTATTAATCTCTGGCTCTCTTTATTTTTACTCGCTGCCAACTCCTCCCCCTCGGGAATTTCTAGATGGGCATAGTTTTTTTCTAAGTGAGCCTACTTTTCCTAGTGAGCACACTATCTTTTTTGAAAAGAAAGGATTTTTCTAGTGAGCACATTATTATTCCTAAAATACCCTTCCATCTCCTCCTCCTCTCTCGCGTACTTGATCAGGACTAACAGTCCCGAATCAATTTGAAGTGATTCGAGACTGTTAGTCCGGATCACACTGGTTGATCTGGACTGTCAAACCTGAATCAAATATGACTGATCATTTCCTTTTCTCCTCTTTCTCTTCCTTCTTCCTCTTCCTCTTTTCTTCTCTTCCAAAAAATTTTCTCTAATCTAAATACCCAATTCCTCTTTCCTCTTTCTATTCTTTTCTCTAAACCTGATACTATCCAACCTCTCTTCTCTCTCTTTTACCTACCGCCACCGTCTTTACCGCCACCGGTCGAGACAACGCTACTACTGATCCTCTTCTGTCATTTCTTGTGGGTTTTAAATTTTTTTTTTGATTAACTGAATTCTAGTTTAAAAAGAGAAGGAGAAGGGAAAATTCTATTTGCACATGGCATTTTACTCTTGACGCTCGATTTTAAAACTTATAAATAATTACAAGTTTGCCATTATTTTTTGGACTAAATTACCCTTATAAATTCTAAATTAAGACTTTTTAAAATTTGGAATTACGATTCATCGTCTTCCTCCTCTACTTTCTCTCTAAAACCCTAAATGATTTTTTTTTTGGTATTTAATAAAAACATATTTCCTACAAAATCATCTATTTGATTTCTTGACCCCTTAAAATTTTTTACATTAACGTTCCTGAAAAGATTAGAAGAATTTTAAATTTTTCGATTTCACCGTGACAAGTGAAATTTGAGTTTGGAATTTGCATTTGATTTTTCTTATGCAAATGAAAAATTCCAACATGCAATTAGTGTCACAAAACAAATTTAAGGTACGATTTGAAATTTTTTTAGGTTTTATACGTATTTGTTTGAATTTTATCGTTAATTAGTTTTTTTTTTTGAGACTTCGCTTGCTGGTCTGGTATTAATATCCGATCAGCATGTTTTTTGATCGGGTATTAATACCAGACCAAAATATTTTTTTGCTAAATGGAATTGGACGGGCGAGGAGTTAGAGAAAAAGATGAGGGGTATTTTTGAAAAAAATTTTGGACGCAGAAAGTAAAATGGTAGTATTTTAAAATACGAATTTCGTGTAAAGAGGAATCAAGACGCCAAGAGTAAAATGCAGTGCGCAAACAGAATTTTCCTAGGAGAAGGAGGAGAGAAGAGGAAAACATAGACATTTTGATCCAAAAAATTTAATGGCAAAATTGTAATTTTACAGAAGTTTTAAGTGAGCTCAATATAAAAAGTGCTGTGCCCATCTAGAAACTCCCACCCCCTCCATCGTTCCTCTTCGAATCGCTGTTAAAAATAAAAACAGACGGAAAAATAAAATAAAAATAAAAAGCCCTAGATCGAGGCACCCAATCTGAGAATTTCTGAATTGCAAGCGTCATGGTAAAATCTAAATCCCTTCTTGCTGATTCGATTTGATTCAGTTTTATTGTGCGGAAAAGTTCCTACTGATTGAATTTTTTTTTTTTTTGGGGGATTTTTTGTTTTTTGTTTTTTTGGCAGTCGGCGCTGTTTAATTTCCACTCGTTTCTGACGGTGGTGCTTCTGTTGATATGTACGTGTACCTACATCAAGATGCAGTTCCCCACCATCCTCGAGCAGCGGACGGGGTCAGTCAGTTCCCAGATCTAATTTTTTTTTTGTTTTTTTTTTGTTTTTGTTGATTTTGATCCAGTTTGCTGTTAGGGTTTTTTCTTATCTGTGAATGAGTTATAGGAAAGTTCTTTTCTTTTTTGAACATCTGTAGCCCACTAGTGTGGTTTCTGTGGATTTTGGGCTAACTTTGATTTCAATCTCAATATTTATGTGCTTGATGGAAATTTCATACTTAGAGTTGGAATTTTGTTCAGTAGAACACATTTTAGCTTACATGAGCAGTGGGCTTTGAGTTGTGTGAAATATTGGTTTGGGGACTGGAATTTTGTTTGCAGTTGTTTATTTGATCTTGATGAGTCCCTATGATTCGCTTCCTTTCATATTTCCTATATCTAATATGCCACATGTACATTAACAATTTCTCACTAGCAATAGACATTTATTGTTCCATTGTGCTGATTTTGACATTGCCCTACTGCTTTGTAGGTTATCAGCTCAGTCTTTTAACCATAGGTAATCACTGAGCATGTCGTCTTTCATGCACAAATCTTTTGTTTGCCTATTGGCTTGCTTCTCTCTAGGACTCTTCCTTGGAATCTCTGTCCTTAAATATATGGGTGAGCATCGGTCGGTTCGGTTCGGTTTTTGAGGAAAAAATTTCTACCGAAAACCGAACCGAATTATTAAAACCGAAACTGAAACCGACCGAACTTCCAAAAAAACCAAAACCGAATTTTCGGTTCGGTTCAGTCGGTTTTTGCTTATGTGGGTTTGTGATAAACACTTGTATTTTATAGGAAAGATAATAATTTTTTTTTTATTTTTTTCTTTTTCTACCTATTAAAATAATAATAACATGTTTTTCATCAAAAATTAAAAAGAAAAACATATTGAAAAAAAAAAACTACAATTGTAAAATTTCAATTTTTTCGGTCGGTTTCGGTTGGAGCTAAAGCCACTGAAACCCGACCCGAAATCCGAAATTAATTTTGGTTTTTAAACCGATCCGAAAACCGAGTAAACCGAACTATTCGGTTCGGTTCGGTTTTGCGGTTCGTTCGGTTTTATCGGTTTTCTGCTCAGCCCTACTTAAATACTTGGAAAGTCGTACCTCATTGTGTTAAGTTCACCTAATCTTATTGTCTTAGACTGTTGGACATCTCCATGCTCTTAGACAACAATTCCAAGTATGGATAATGCAAATGGTATCATGACAATGAGTTGTTTACACCTAATAACAAAAAAGAAGGGTCTTGCAGAGTGTTCTTGTTCATGGCTAATTGGTTTACACTATAAGAAATTTAGGTCTCTCAAGGTGCTGTAGGATTTGAGGAATTTAGGTCCCTCTAGATGTTGTTTTGTTTGGTCTTATTAGGGTACCCATCCCACACCATTTTGATTACGTCTTTCGGGTAGAATTAGATTATTTCATACAACTCTGATCTTTACCAGTTACTGGTTGAGCTTTTTAGTTATTCCTGATCAAATGAGGTCTTAATGTGGTCGATAAGCCAACTTGTTACAAATCTTTCCTACATCCTTGTAAGACTCTTATGTAATATGATGCACAAATCATCCACCACTCATAGTCACATTGATGTGGAAAATCTTCTCTTTAACCAAATTTTGATGCCAAAAGATCAAAAGAATTTAACTATTGTGAATATTAGATTAAAGGTAGGGTTGTGCAGAAAATCTTGGAAAAAAGAAGCTAACATATTGTTACATTGACATGAAAAAAAGATCATTACAATATCGGTTGTCCTAGCTCTTCTACATGCTTGGGCAGGAGAAACCAAAATCTACCATAGGGCTCGAACTAACAGTCAAATGTTTATTGAACTAAAATCTAAATTTGCCTTGCCAGTACTTTTCACATGTCGGGCTAATTCTAGTACTATTCATTTGCTACAATAATATCAGTGATGTGCTGCAGAGAGCCATGACTTTTTGTCTTCATCCTTTTTTTTCTCTCCCCTCCACATCAACAATTGGTACTTGAATATCTTCCGAATTACCCTAGGTTTTTTTTTGGTAGAGTAATTGCCCGAGATATTCTCAAAACACATTTACTCAAAGGAGGTCAAATCACTTAACATAAATTATATAATTTAGAATTGGTTCTATAAAATGCTTAAAAGCATGCAGATTAATTGACTAGTATTGAACCAAAAAAAAAAAAAAAAAAGCGAAGTTAAACCCAATCTTGCAAGTACAAAACTTTTCATTGTAGTTGACCCTTTGCTCTATTTCAGATCACATTTTGGGAACTGATTTTACAAGGTATTGTCATTGTCACATTCTATTCCACAAATATGGAACTGAGCTAAGATTTACAATGAGCATCACGTGTGCCAATGTCTTCACTATCTTTTGATTATGGGTGCTAGCAGCACACTCCACAATAACAACTAAACCTTTTATCACAATTACTTAAGGTAAATTACATAATCCAAAAGAGAATTACATAGGATTGAGCACATGGATCATCTTTCTCCACTCATTCCTACGAGCAATATGTCTTTATCAAGGCCTTTAGCTACCATATCTTTTCGTATCAGTTCTATCAATATTTTCTTCGGTTTTTTCCTTCTCTCTTTTAATTTTTTCTAAGTTGATAAACTCTACTCGTTGAACTGGTGCATCCTTATGTCTATGCAGCACATAACCGTACCATTGTGGGCAATTTTCTCATATCTTCTTTTCTAGTGGAGGTTACGCCCACTTTACAAAGATGTTCTCATTTTTCACCTTATTTTTCCTAGTATTACCATACATCTAACAAAGCATGCTCAACTCTGCTCCACTCATCTTTTGTGCATAATGCCTTTTTATAATCCAATATTCTGTGTCATATAACAAAACTAATATAAGTAATCTGATAAAATCTTTCCTTCAATCTTTATAAAATGTTACAATCCCGATCTTTCGTTTCAACTAGTCAGTTAGAATTCTATAGTTGATATCACTATCAATCTCTTATCATTTTGGATGATAGAACTTGAATACCTAATCTATTACTCATCCCTATCTCTCGCCTGTCTATTATCACAATAGTATAGTCTCGGATTCTCCATTTACTGAATTTGCGTTTTATATACTATGGTTTGGACCTACTTAATATAAAGCCTAGAGATTCTAAGGTTTGACTCTAAAACTACAATTTGGCATTACGATTAATCTTGCCACATCAATTAGAGTAATATCATCAGTAAATAGCATACGCTGAGCTATGTCATCCTGAATAACTCTTAGAGAACTCATCTATCACTATGATAAACAAGAATTGGCTCAATGCAAATACTTGAGACATTCTAATTGTGAATGAAAAGTCACTTGTTAGGATGCCTCAAATATAATATTTGTCATTACTTTATTGTATGTATCTTTGATTATGTAAATATATTTGATGGGGACTCCTTTCTTCATCAATATCCGACATTGTAACTCGCTCGATATGTTATCATAGATTTTTTCTAAATCAGTAATAACCATACGCAAATCTCCTCTCTCTCGAATCACTCTTTAAGTTAAATCATATGAATAGTCTCTGCAGTTAATCATCTGGTATGAACTCAAACTAGATATTTAATACCTTAACATTCTGTCTTAATCTATATTCAAATTATTCTTTTTCAAAGTTTCATAATGTGACATATGAAATTTATTCCGGTAGTTAGAACGACTGTGTTTCATCCTTGTTCTTATAAAAAGGTATTATGATTCTCTTTCTTCGCTTATTTGACATCTTTTGAATTTGTCAAATCTTGTTAAAGAGCTTCTCACACCCATCTCTTCTATGTATCTCCATATTTCAATATAAATTCCAACTGGACCCACAACTTTTCTTGGTTTCATCCTCTTTATAATCTCTTCAAAGCACACTCCATAGAAAGTGGTCATCAATTACTTAGATAACAATAAACTGCCAACTGCTCACTTGATTAATGCAAGAGCACTAGTGGCATGCAACGAACACCATGCACTCAATTGTCTGTTGTGTTTCTGATATCAATTGTCTGTTGTGTTTACTTATCAGAAACGGTGAAACAAGTGTTGTAATAACACCTCATAGTCTAGTATACCTTCGTTTTTCAGGCTCTGATGCAATTCTTTTCTTTAGCTTTAACCACGTTAAATAAGTATATTCCTGAGTAGGTTGGTACATTTTATGTGGAAAGCTAATTTGTAAAAAACGTTGTAAAAAATGTGAGCATAAATTTCATATGCAATGCAAAATGAATTCTGAATTTTCTCTGCGTACTTTTCTTTTGATAGAACATCTCGGGCATCAATGCCAGCATGACTATAGTTGTATATCAAGTAATCAATACGTGCAGCTAAAAGGATGCCTCTATGTTCCTCATTCATGATTGCAAAAAGGCGGTTACTGAACTTTGATAGAATTAGGTAAAACTATAATTCTTTGATATATTGAATCACTAGTTTAGATTCTTAGAGTGGACTCACAGTCGCTTTATGTCATGTCTAGATGTCCAAAACTTACTATTTAACTCTCTTTAGCTCCTTAAATGGATCAAAAAGGAGAAGAACTATAATGATGTTAGCTTGAATTTCTCTGAATTCTAAAGTTATAGTCCTCATTATGTGTGCAATAGCAAAGTCACCATCCAGGCCTGCTATTATATTCTGATTGTAGAAGACTGAAGGCTCTTTCTCATTCTATTAACAGTCAAAAAAGAAAACAGAATTAAGATGAGTTAGCCCGACCTTCACCCCGAGTCGAACAACATGGATAATGCCAAATGTGAAACCAGGCCTGCAATTCTAGATTCATTACAGAGGCCTTTGTTTTAACATGCCATCCTTATTAAGTCTTCACTATGGAAGCATATAACTATTCTACTTTATGTGTGAAAGTATATATCTGTAGACAAATTGATTGGTTTATGAAATTAAATTTTTCATGAATTTTCCTTTTGCAGATTCCGTGGCTTCTTTTGGAAGGCTGCTAGAATAGGTATGCTTTTATATTCGTAATCTCATTTAATCTATTCTCGGAAACATTACACAGTCAGAAGTATTAATTATTTCCCATATGAATATATGATAAATAAATTGTTGGCGGTAGTATATAATATATAGATGTGTAAATCTGGAATTTGGATTGTTCACTTTTTTGTTTGTGGGTGAATAAGTTCGTAACCTGGCCTTGGACTCTGGGACCTCCCATAAGCCAACCCTCGCACTGTACCACTGAGCCAAGCCTAAGTAACTTTGTTAATAATTGAGACTCGAGACTTTCCCATATGTGATCTTTGTGTGATTCTCTATCAACGCATACCTAACTTCAGGTGTATTTTGTACATTTTCACTGAGCTGCGACTCAGAAGTTGACCCAACAATTAAGGGAAGGATTTTAGTTTTGAAACTGTATAACATTTGTAATTTGTATTTCATGCTACTGATGTGACTCATCATCTTGCCTGCTTTTGTTGCCCTACAACAAAATTTCTTTTTGGATTGGTTGATGGCCGAATACTGGTTTTCCCACCTCAAAACCCAATCTCAGTATCTGCTAGCAGCAAAGAAATACTCTTTTATATGAACATATAAACCTTTAAATACACCCTACAAAGACTGATCAGTTACGCAATTAAAGAAGAATGGCAAAGGAAATGGCATTGTCTTTATAATAAATTACAGTTGACATCCCCAACTTCTATAATGTACAAGTAAATTGCATGATGCAGTAGAAACGAGTACTATTATAAACCATAATCGCTGCCACATATCTGCTTAATCTCTTGCAGTTTCTCTTATCATTTACGAGTCCCCAATTGGTATAGAATACTTTCAACTTACTTTATTGTGGTCTGTCATTTACTTTTTGCAGTCAGTTTAAGTTTGCTAACCTAGTTCCCTAGTATGTATAATGACTACCTCCTCACCATCCACCTTTTCTTGATTCAGGCGAACGCCTAAGCCCATGGGTAGCCTTAGGATGCTTCGCGATGGGTATATCAATTATTGTTTTCTGAGAAAGCAGGAGATGGCTTCACTTCAGATTTCTGTTGGAGTTCCTCAGCTTCTTTTACCCATTGGGTCTGACGTTCAACCTGACAAAGCTGAAGATTGTAGTTAGTTAGCATTTGGATTGATCAGTCATGGGCAGTTATGGTGGTTTCTCTGTATGTTGATATTTGGTCGTGTAGTTTTTCCCATGCCACTACCCTTCGATTTTATTCATAAATCACTCTGCTCAGTTGTCCAGTTGGGACGATAGCAGTTTGTATTCTTTACTGCCTGATAGCAGCGGCAGCAGCAGCAGATACCAGGTACCGTGAAAATGTCTCATTGTCAAAGGTTATGTTCAAGTATATGCCATGACTTTTGATCCATACTTGTATCTGGACTTGACGGTTCTTGTTCATCAATTCTTTTTGTGCTATGCATACTTGTCTAGAGTAAAATTGCGCGTAGTCTTTTCGAATTGTGGAATATGATCCTTTTATAGGATGAGGCCTGACTACTGAGTTTGGCATGATTCGATTGAGAGAGTATATGCAGTATTGCTAAATTGAAGCATCAGCATTGGGGATTGGGGACGAGAATGAGTGGATTTAAGGATTAAATTTTGGTCTGTTCTATTTAAATTTTTAAAATTCTGAATTAAAAATAAAAATTTTATTTTTCTAATTCAAACATTTTGAATATAGCCTATTTTGAATATAGCCTATCTCACATCACTACGAAGAATACGATAACTGATAAGAGTTCAAGCAAATTCTCCTCCATTTATACAACTATGTTCTTCCTCATTATTATTGACCGTTGGATCTAAATGATCTCGGCCGCTCAATTAATCGGATACAAATTTTATTGCAACCCTCTATCCACAACCCGACGCGCAGCTTATCCTCTCCACAACTAACTGAACCCAGATAAAACTTGGAAAATGAATACTGCCTTTTTTCAAAAAATTAATAATCATAAATTAAACTGGAGAATTATCAACTGGTATTGCAACTCATCGGTGGAAATATTACAGCTTTTGTTAAGAAAATTATTAATCTAAAGAATTATTAACTGGTATTGCAATTCATCATTAGAAATATTAACCATAAAAATGCCCCATTTCTGAGCCAAATGAGTTGAGAGAATCTATAGAACACCAACAAGATTCACATAATTTTGTCTCAAAACCTCTGATTCGGCTAAGTTTCTAGTAACATATCTATACAAATTATTACAACTAGGAATTGCATTGGTTACAAACTAACATGTTAGTCAACTGAACAATACACCAAAATACTATTAAAAGTCCAAAATACTCGCATTTTCCTCTAGGCCACCGTCGTCTTCATCTATACAGTATTCTTCCTCGTAAAGACTCTCACATTCAAAGAGACAGGGCGCGTTACTTCTTTCTCCTTTTGTCTTTCTATCGTTCGTCTCTATAACTCCAACAATCTTGTCTCGGATACAAGATTCAATCATCTCCTCATCAGCTTCAGCCGAGTCCAGCCCAAGCAACGAAGCACATTCGGTTTGGAAGTCCAAATCATTGGATGACATGATCAGACCGGCAATCGTTCTTGAAAGGTCAGGAGCATATTCCCTTATCTGGAATGCACAGATGTTAAGCTCAGTGATCAGTGAAAGCATAATATTTACTCATTTTTAAAATTAAAAAAAAAAATATATTTATAAGCAATTTTCAATTATGTTCCTTATATACAGAACAATATTCATCGGAAAACAGAAAGCCAGCTATGACCTTTGCCTTGCCTCTATGACCTCAGCACTTTATGATCAGATATAGAAGAGATATCACGAGTTCAATTTGGTTAAGGTGATATTGTACATGTATTGATAATTTAATATAGAAACCTAAGTCGACATAATACAGTATCAGTGAGTTTTAACTCAACAAAAGCAAGTTTGGCTGAATATATATATATATATATAGCCAATTCTATCTAAACTGCAGGATCTACTGTACTACTACTGGTGCAGTATTAAGCCATAGGATATTTGGTGCAGGACAGAA
The DNA here is from genome assembly GCA_036321105.1 of Dracaena cambodiana. Classification (NCBI taxonomy): domain Eukaryota; kingdom Viridiplantae; phylum Streptophyta; class Magnoliopsida; order Asparagales; family Asparagaceae; genus Dracaena; species Dracaena cambodiana. The sequence continues at coordinate 2,815,392 of JAYEPQ010000006.1, read as the reverse complement.
ACAAAATTAGGGTTTGTGGTCGGAAATTAGGGTAAAAATTAGGGTTTTGGGAGATAAATTAGGGTTTGGACCTCACGCCTAGGCGAATCATACGCTCACTCTCTAACGAATCAATCAAGAGAAAGATTTGATAAAAACAAATCGCATGCTCTCAATTTCATCATCTCTTACTATATTAAAATTAGGGTTTTACAAACCATATATATAGAAAATCCTAATGCAACAAGATAATAACTAATCTTTTAAAATCTAACCAAATCTGTAATCCAATTTAATCAAATCCAACTAAATAATTAATCTTATCTTTATCAATATTTGATGATAGTAATTTGAAGGCCAAAACATGAATTTGTATTAACTATTAAAAGTAGATAGATACTCAAATTACTTGAAACAATGAAACATGCTGCAAGGTTTAAATCTATCTACTTGCAAGTGGCAACATAAATATTTTTTACCGAAATGCATTTGCTAACTCAGTACTCTTGAGTTGTGTAACTTGTAAATACGCAGAAGTATTTAACTTGGAGGCAGAGATGACATTCGTGGGTGATTATTTGTTCAATGGATGGCATGCTCTCAAAGAAGTAGTAAAATGAAGGTTGGCATTGAACAAAATTTTTTGCGTATAGAGAACTGAAACTCCATATAGCAATGCCATCAGGTATGATAAAAATGATCCTCACCTAACGTCTTAAATCTTTTTAACAATGAGAACTTGAATTGCAAATACAACAAAACATCATGGGGGTATAGACATCATTTGCAAAGGGATGCAGTTTACCTTCAGAGCATGGGAGCTGAGAAAAAGTCCAGTGTACTTTGCCTTCAAGTCTTCCATTGCACTCTTAACTGCTTTCTTAACAAGGTTTCTTGCGGGCGGAGCCTGCTGCCATGCTTGTGGTGCTGTTACTTAGGTCAAGTGAGTAAGGAATTTGCGAAGAGCAAGAGATGAAGGAAATATCAATGCCTGACACATCAACGGAATTCTATTTTGAGGATTATGTAACTAGAGAATGTCATCAATTATGGACAAGATATTGGATACTTCTATTATAACTGTGGATGGCTATATCAATATGTGCAAACAATGGCGTATTCTCCCATTCAAGGACAGCATGGCCTTCTCTGTCCACAGAATCACTCTTCAATTTTAAACCAAAAATTTTCCAGTTGATACCTCTCAATGCACTTAATGATGAATGGGAGATTGTTGAGAGCGAGAAGTCCTGAAAATATAGAACCTGGAGCGCATGTTGTTAGAACAGCTAGATTAGATAAATTTATATACAGTAAAGTATGTTTGCTAAAGTTGGATTGAAGCACAGAATTGCATGGAGTATAAAATATCACAGCAAGACAAAAATCCAATATGCAGAGTACATCCTGAAGCCTTGTGATTATAGCTACGATATGGGAGCACGCCTACTTAAGGAATTTTTTCGTGTTGGACACATGTTGAACAACATGCACATCCACATGTGTCCCACACGCGTTTGGACATGTTCCTGCATGCCCAGTAAAAACAAACCAAAAGTGAGAAATGAGCTTCTTAGCATACAACTAGTGGGCATTGAACACCATAAGTTGTTCCAGAAATATTAAATTAAAATGTTGGTAGATTGGTTATAGAAATTATCAATAGCGATTAAGGTCAAGTCCTTTCTTTCCACAAAAGAAATGGACACACACACACACTGTACTTACGTATAACATGTCGTTGTTTCATGAGTTTTGGAGTTTGTCATGTTAGACACCTCATGTTCATATTCATACCCATGTCCGTGTCCGTTTATATAAAGGTTAGGGTTATAGTTATGCCATCGGTATTATGAAAATATAAAGAAAATACAGCTTGCAGGTTTATTTGCAAGGTGCTGGGAGACTGTTAGATAGGATCGAATATGGATTATCAAAGAGGTTATACATCACGCAGTCCCAAGTGATTTTTGTAGTTTTGCAAGGAACTATTTAATTAAATTTTGGAATTATGTAAGGATTAGGGGTGGCAATGGGTCGGATGCAGGTTGGATCCTACAAGATCCACTTGTGGATCTACTATAACTTCGTAGAATCCATTTTAGATCCATACTTAGAAATTTAGGATCCACCTCCAGATCCAAACCTACTAGCTTATCTGATTTGGATTGGATTATCCAATATCCAATTGTTTTGCTTATAATGCATATGGATTTCTATTAAAAATCAAATAAAAATTAAAAATATTCTTTTCTCATGTATTATCTTATTTCTTTTATTACTAATATTAGTATCTAGATGTGATCAAATAAACAAGCATAAATCACTATAAATGAATTAATTTTGAACTAAACAAGCTTAAAAAACCAAAATACTTGCCAGGCTATCTGGTTTGGATCCTTAAAGATCCATATTTACATCCATTAAGGAATCATATATACTTTTAAGATCCATATCCTACCCAAGAAGCTATCTTTAGTCCAAACCCTAAAACTCATCTTGGATACAGATCAGGTTATCGGGTTGTCAGGCTCCATTGCCACCCCTGTAAGGATGTTAAAGAACCTAAAGAACTATACAGTTTTCGCCCAATAAACTTTTTGACTGATTTCTTCTATCCATACCACACTCAGACATGAAATTCCTATAGTTTTAATTTGAAGTGGTATGCTTTTGTCATTCCTTCTTTCAAATGTATTATCTTTAAATAAAGGATTCTGTTGATGTATTTAAATATTTTTCAATAAGAATTTGTCTTCTTTAATGTTCTTTTAGTAGTTAAAATATAGAGTTCTATTTACTGCAATGCAACCTGCAGCTGCAAGTTTGGAACTTTCAAATCCAACATGCTGTGGGAGGCTATAATCCAATATACTTGTGTTTAATTCTTTAAGCAATGCAATGCCCTATAATTGCACAACTAGAGTGTGGTTCATTTTCTAGCCCTAGTGTAAGATCACAGGCTGCAGCTGACTGTCTTCCTTCCCGTTGGTTCTTCGTGTTTTTGTTCCTTGAGGATTTTAATATTTGAATCTCTGTTTTTAAGTTTGTAGATTTATCAACTATTCCAACTTTTTCAAATACTCCCCAACCTGGTCAGTGATCAATGAATACTCATGTCTGTAGAGTACCATGATTCATGTAAATGCATCTATTGTACCCGAACTTGGACGTTTCTTATAGAATATAGAAGAAATTGAACTTTCTAAGAGTACAGGTTTAATTCATCTGGCGAAAAGGGCACACGTATTTAGTTCCAGTATAGTATATAAGTATGATAAAACTCAATATAACAAAAAATGAATAATAAAAATTAAACATTAGAAAATTGAAATGCCCAGCTTTCATATGCTCAAATTGGTATAGCCTAATTTATACATAAAACTTAGTAGTCCCAAAATATTTATGAAAAGGAAGTTAAGCATAAAAATAATCCCTCATCTAACTGTAAGGAATGGCTTAGCTCTTTCAGAAAAAAAATAAATGAAGAATGTGAAATAAGTTCAGATGTAGAGCAAGCTCTGACAGAAGCCTACCTGTGTCACTAAAGAGTTTGCCCTCCAACAACAAGGTTCTAATGACGAAGTTGCCATCACTATTCCCACTTCCACCATCTGTCCTGCACTCTTACCATTTCCTGTGCTGCACGCAAGTCCAGTTCCAACTTTCAAATGTTCCCTACAAAGAACGAGTAGGAAACAGTAAAAACTTAGATAGTCAAGCACAAATACTTACAATCATCAAGCAACTTAGTACTGTTTAGGATGTTAGGATAAAGCTGGTGAGATTGTTCACGACAACGACGTCGATGAGCAACAATATGGGTTTACTAACAGGAGAAGAAAGATAGGGATATAACAACATCAACAAACGTCAGCCAGTGGTTAAGTGCTCTTTAAGGAAATAGAGGCTACAGTTGACCTAAAGGAACTTCAAACACGTGATATAGCAAATCCAAAAATCTACATGCAAGTATCGGACAGACTTTTTTCAATTTCCCTTATTTATTGTACATTGATATAGTTAATAGGTATTATCAACCTAATGTGTATGGATTTACTGTTAGAGAATGATTCGATCAGACTGTAATGCATGTTGCCATGGGCATAAATTATCACTATTTGCTGAACATTGACAAGTAAAGTAAAAAATAACCTACTGTTTATATTTAACTATATAACAATTGAAGTATAGTTTCATCACTACTATCACCTCCGAACTTTTTGTAGATAATTCGAGAACTCCTTACTTAAACAATCCTCAAAATATGCAAATATACTTTAAGGTATAACCATCAAATGAGATTAAGGGTGACAAACAAACATGCAAAATATTTTCCCTCCTCAAACTATGTGTGTGCACGTAGTACAACAATTATAATACACAATTTGAGAACTAGACTTGAACATAGTATACATCAGACCTCGTCTTCAGTGCTGAGCCAGACTCATCATCAATTTCATGCATTAGAACAGTTCGCACAAAAAGAGTTTGTGCATGGACTTACAGTTTGCTAGATCAATTTGAGTGTAATGAATCATAGCCAAAAAAGAGGCATCACCACAAGTGGATCCTGAACACCCCCCTTCATCTTGGCAAGATTCAGGTCACATGGGAGCATAGGAGATCAAATTTATCGTAGCTGCAAGTGAGTGTGTTTGGTTGGGTGTGGCTGTAATTGGTAATTGCATTTGAAAGGAGAGAGATTTTGAATTTTGGTGGGAATTCCTAATTTCCATACAAATTTCAAAACAGGTTCAAGTACAACTACAAATTTGCATAGGAATTAGGAATTCACTGCAAAATTCAAAATTTCTTCCTTTCCAAATACAAGTACCAAATACAGCTACAACTAACCAAACACACCCTGAATAAATGGGATGTGACTGGTAGTTATATGAGCTAAAGCACATCTTGCGAATCAAAAAAGTGGATGGATGATAATTGTAAGCTATGTGAAGCCACAACTTTTGATGTTTAACCTATAATTCATTCCATTCTGAAAACATCCATGTCCACTTCCATATGCCAGGGTGATAAAGATTCCATCAAATTTTAAGGAGAAGTTCATATAAGAAAAGTTAGATTAAAGTCATTTTCATGTTGATGGAACAGGAAAAATAATATAGCCAAGATCTCTTTAGTCTATTATAATGAACACGCTCTCATCTAGCAACTGAGCCACATGGTTGAATAGAGGGGAAAAAGCTAACTCACTCTACCTAGTAAACTGCCTTTTCGAACCCATCGTGTAGCCTTGTCAAACAGTCAAATCAATATTTGATATCCAATAATTTTCTGAAGAAACAAGCTTAGATTTTTCTATATATGTGAAATAAAGTTTAAGGTTGTGTCATATGAGTTATGAATATAAGGTTCGAGTTTGGGAAAGATTCCCATGGTTGTTTTTTTTAAGTAATAACAATTCGAGTATTTCTTTGTTTTACTTCCATTCTCCCTTTAAACCTCTCATTAATTCCATTTTTTTCTGTTCTGACAGGCAGGGGATTTCCTACTCCCTAGACTCGCCCTACATCAAAATCTTATACTTGGTGAGTCCACTTTGCTGGGGATCAAGATAGCATCCCAGATATCACCCTGCAGATGAGAAGATGAAACTCCATGAAACTCCCAACTCAATAGTAGTCTTGGCAAATATTATGGCAGCAGTGGCTACTGACACAGGACAAGATAGGGGGCCAAACCACCACCCACCCACCTGCCAAACCACCACCCATATGGAACCTAGAAAGTTCTTTCTCATTCAGCTCTGTTAAGGGACACATTAAATCAGCAATAATTATACCTTCTTTTGCGTGTATTTAGGTGGGTTACTCACTTTAATAATCCATGGTTCACTTTACCCTAGTCCTAGTTTGTTCAAGCAACTACGACCCTGTCACTAACAACTGCAATTTCCCTTGGACATATCCCAAGCAACTTGCTCATCTTATCCTCAATGAAGTTATTAACTTCTTAAACAGTAGAATAATTTCTTATCCAAATTTACTGTGCACTCAGAACAACACATAACCGAATCTTAACACAGATATATATCAAAGTATGTGCTAAATACAAGTAACTACTTATATATGTTAATATATACCTTTACCTTTTGGCAGCACATTTCTGGAACTTCTCATCTACAGTATTTCCATGCTTGAGCACATAATTTTCAAGGCCACAAGCCAACCGCTCAATACATGAACTTGATGTAGGAAAGGAATTGTCATCATTTTGTTGTTGAAGATGATTGCAACTAGAGCCTTGACTGTCTATATGTTCAACTATTAGTTCAATGGAGACATTCTGAAGAAGCACAAAGAATTGGAAAAAGGTTGATCAATGCAGCTAATTACACTATCCAACCTCAATGAATGAAACAATGACCAGATAATTCAGAAAAAATAATATGGGAATATATTAATAATCTATCCTGCACCATTAACCAAACATATGTGGAATAACTACTATGTATACGCAATGCCTAAATTATTCGTGGCATTGTTTTCATGAACCTTCGTGTCTGCAACAAAGAGGAGGGTATTTCTGAACCATATATTACTTTTATTAAAAACAAAAAAAACAACACTGCCCACTTGAATTTAATAAAAGCTACTACAGCCTTGTCCCAGCAAAAACTAATGTAACCATTTAGCATTGACTTACAATATTAGGACAAACTTGGGAAAAGTGCCATCCAAAGAACTAGCCACTACAACCATTTAGCATCACAACATGAACAAGCCGATTCTACTTAACTATAAAGCAAACTAGCCACTACAACCAAATTTGTTCTCAAGATCTGGATCTCAGATAATCTTCACCAGAAGCTTTACATGTTTTGATTAACAAGTGAGAACATTAGGCCTCATTTGGCTACTGGAGTTAAGGAGATTAGGACTCGTAACTGCAGCCCATAGTCACAAAATCTGCGAGGCTCAAAATTTCAGGATTAAAAAAGATCCGATAAATTTGAGAACTATTCAGTAATAGTTTGGGGCTGGTATTTTGGTAGAAGTAGAAATAATGTAATCATTAGCTATATACATACAATTAATACCTGCACTTGGAACACACAAGTGTGTTGGCCTGATGGTTAGCACACTCCACATTAGTTAAAGGTCATGGGTTTAAACACCCTCTTCCAAATAATTCTGATTTTTGGATAAAATAGTAAAAAATTCGCATTATAAACAGATTATAAGAATAATTTGCGATACATTTCGGAAATGTTCTGTCAATCATTTAGTACGAAAATTCGTGTGGTTGGTCAGAAATTTGCAAATTATTTACACACTTCTGAATAATTCACCAAACATGTAAATATACTCCAGCCAAACTACCAAACTTGACTAGAGTTGGGCTAATTGGGAATTACCGCAAGATATGCCATTTTGCATTCTGTTTCTGGGAATTATGGAGCTTGCTATCGTCCAAGAAGTAGACAGTGTGCTCTCCTCCTATGCAGTCTTTCAATGGGTTTTTTTTTTTTTTCTTTTTCATTCTACTTCTAGATCTTATATTTTGCTACTACTACTTCATTCATTCTCTCCTAACTTCCAAGGCCTCATCCAAATCTGAGAGAAAGATAAAGGAGAAACTTTGTATTTTAAATCACCAAAAAAATTGATGATCTTTGTGAAGTAACAAATTTCTTTTTGATCCCTCAATTTTCAGGATTTCGTGCAAAAGGGAAAGGATGAAAATAAAAGGTAACAATGTTTCAACATAAACAATGTTTCAACTATTTATGTAATGATTTTTACTCCTTAAAATTTTGACAAAAAAATATTATACGCAACTTATTTACATATTCTGCTGTCAATTTTTTGCTTTGGTTTGCCTTCAAATACAAATATATGAAAGATTATATGAAGTTCTACATAGCGCAATAGAAGTTAAACCACAATTTCTGGGAAAAAAAAAGAAAAAAGAAAAAAAAACATAGGCCTTCAATTAAATCATATATGTAGCCGGTTATCCTACCTTTCTTGTTTCAATTTCCCCAATCATATTATTTCTTGATTATATATTTATTCAAATTATTATCAGCATTTAAAGCAGTGGCAAGGGATGTGAAGGGATATCAATTGAAAACTCTAAACTTCTTGAAGAACCTTAAATCCTCTTAATAGTTTTTATATTTGCTTCTTTAATTTTTCTTTTGTTTGACCATCCTTAATACCATATGAGAGATAATGTATGGTGAAACTATAAATGATAGCTATGAGGAGTATGTTAGTTCTGATGAAAATTCAGGAAGTGAAGTGCTGTGAAACAGTATTAAAGACCAACTAGGAGATCATTGATATAGCAAGCAAATATTCTTATATAGTATATCTATTATTAAGCATTGTACTATCTTTTTAAGAAAATTATTATGTAGTAAATCAAAATATCGTAATTGGTTATTTAGTTTTCTTTCTTTCTTTCTTTATTGTATTGATGGAATATTCTAAAGACCATTCATATAATTAAAATTCTACTTACAAAAACGAAAATTATTATTATTTAATTTCTAAAACATTGCATTATGAAACCCGTTATATTGCGTTACGAAACCTAATGGAACCCCATTGCTACGTAACAACTGAAAATAACTCAGTGCATCGTAACAGTACGTTTTTTATGTTTTGTAGTACGCTATATTACGTAATATTACATTAAATTACGTTATATACAATTATTCTTTTAGTAATTTCTATATTGTTTTTTATTATTATTTTAATTATTAGTGACTTGCAATTTTTTTTTACTTAAGTAATTGCTAGTTTGTTTGATTGCTTGTGAAATTACTAACTTACTAATTTGTCATTATTTCCTTATTTGCTTGTTGTAATTCCTCTCCGGTTGCTGAAATATCGTACTTGTTGATTCTATTGAATTTTTAACTGAACTGAAATTAACAATTACAAATAGGATAAATTGAACATTATAAAATATAAATTACAATAATGATAATAACTGGAATTGAAATAAAAAATGGAATCTTGTTTTCTTATTTAGATTATGACTGGAATTACAGTTGCAGATTTAATATAATTTATGAAAATAAATGTAAAATTATTGTAAAACTTAATATAAACTTGGAACAGATTATGTATTACAAAATAATTTTATATTCTTTTTTTTTTAGAAATTTTCAATTTATAAAACTTGTTTTATATAGTTTTATATTTTTTTTATTAAATAAATAGAAAATTGCATAACTTTCGTTATGCGTCACACTATATGCAACATAACCTAATAGAGGCAAAACATTTTATTACCATTATCGCTATTTTAAACATTGCTTGTTACTTTAGATTAAATTAATGTAAATTGTAATATACATGTTTTTAATTTTCACGTTTGTGAGATATATCTTTTTAATAATATTTACCATTTATTTAAATTAATGTATATTGTAATATACATGTTTTTACCATGTTTGTAAGATATATCATTTAATAATTTTTTTATTTTATTTATGGGTTTAAAATTATTCATAAAAAGTGGTTAAGCATTCATGCTTTTCGTTAATCGTGCAAGTTATTTAATTTCATCATATTTCTTTAGTTTACTCTTTAACTAAAAAATATAGACATATAGTCTATAGAAAGCAATTTTGTCAGATCATTCGAAAAAGACAACCTTTCTCTAACTCCAACCAAATAAGCTTTAAGATTCCAGTATTCATAAAGCTTTGCAAGATTCCAAAGTTCATAATTCCCATCTCTTTCTAACTCTCATTCTAAAATAACAGAATTCCTACATAGTAACTCCACTTACCAAATGAGGTCTCCTGTTAGTTCCTACACCTTAACTCGACTTACCAAGTTAGGTCTTAGAGTCAGAATTTATGAACCTTAGAATCTCTGAACATGTTTGGCTATAAGAGTATGAACTCATAAAATCTTGAAACTTGCTTTTTTGAAATAGAGGTAGATTGTCAATTTTTAATGATTTGACAAATTGCCCTCCATACGTTATATAGCAACATATATTTCAATTAATGAGTTATTTAAATAAGTATAATTAACATAAATAACTTGCACAATTAACATTAAAAGCAAGAATGCTTGACCGTCATTTTAATATTAATGAATAATTACAAACTCAATAAACAAAGTATTAAAAATATTATTAAATAATGTACTTACAAATGTGGATATGATAAATCAAAAATGTATGTCAGAATGATGAACCCAAAGGGCAACCTCTCACTACATGAGTACCCAAGTCAGCTCATCACAAAAAAGAACTATAAGAAGCCATCCACCTCTCTTGAAAAGTTAGGAAATCGCATGGTTAATCTGTCAATCAACCATGGGCACCTTCAAAGATTCAGGTGAGCCTTTTCACTCTTATCGCCTGATGAGAGCCCAACAAACTTTCCCTTTCATACATCTATGTTAGCTGTTATTTCTGTTCATTCAAAGCAAGTTGTTTTTCGGATGACACCAATGGAGGAAAGCATAGGTGGACCCAAACATTCGAACTAAGGAGGCAGAGTTGCGCAAATTTATTTAGGGGTCAAGCTATCTGAACAACTTGTCGAGGTGTAGCAGGACGAAATTATAAAATTGAGGATTTTGGAAGGTCAATCTTGAAAACATAACTGGTTTTAAAAAAAATTAAAGGGGGGGAGGGGGGGGGACTCCATGTGGGTCCGCCCTGGAGGAAGGGATTATATAACTAATCCATATAATCTAATATTCTAATTACCTTGTGGAATTTGTGGAAAATAATTTAGTTTTGACCAATCTAAAACAAAATATGTGTTGAAACCAAGACCATCGCTTTCAAGCTATTTGGCTTCATATCCTCCATTTACAACACAAAAAGAACATTAATTTAACTTAAAAAAACAAAAAGATAAAAATTTTAATCATTCTAAATAGAATTTAGGCCAATAAATTACTATGAAAGAAAGAACACAAAGTACCACTTTCAATATTTTGATTTATTACATGGAAACTTTCTTAAAAGAATAGTATAACACTTAAAGTTCAAAAATAACATATAATGTGATTTTGGTTATTTTATGGCTCCCTAGCTGGTCTTTAATACTACTTCGCAGCGCTTCATTATATGAAGTCTCATCATGACAAACATCCATACTCTAACAAATATATTCATTGTCATCCATATGATGTTTAGGATAATAAACAAAAACAAAAAATTCAGTAGCAAACATACTACTAAAGGGGATTTCAGAGGATACAAGAAAGTCAGAGTTATAAATTGATAACCTCCTAACACCCCTTAAATCTGTCACTACATTAAATGTCGATAATATTTTGACTTTATCTATAATTAAGGTAAAATATGATTCGAAAATTAAAATAAGAAAACTGGATTTTTTTTCCTTTCCAAAAATCATGGTTTAACATCAATTGGTTTATGCAACAACAAAACTTTATGTAATCTTTCACATTTTCCTATTCTGCTTGATTGTATACATCTATTCATTTGGTCTTTCCATCCCATTAAAAAGCTAACCTTTACAAAGAGATCAAAAAACTTACATACAATAATTATATCCCTAAAATTTAGGCAGAAAAATCAGCATGAAAATAGATGAAAATATCACTTATTTTTTATACTTAATTCTTCCCTTTTGCACAAAGCTATGAGAAATGAGGGAACAAAAAAGAAACTTTGTCACTTAACAAAGATAATCAATATTTTTGGTGATTAAAAAAAACTGAAATATCTCCTTACCTTTCAAATCTGGGATGAGATTTTGAAATTTTAGAGTAAATGAACTATAATATCACAAAATTCATACTATTCGTATTATTCTTTTAAATCCAATCGTGCTGAATAAGGCCGCCGAAATCAATTTTGAATACCGAAATAACTTTCGATAAGCGTAACTTTAAATCCGTAACTCCAAATAACATCCGGTTTTCGCGATTATTAGTTTTTTTAATATTTATGATTTTTAGAAATTTTTTCGAAAAGCCCGAAAATATTCCTAAATTTTACTAGTTTCAAAATATTAAATTATTCTTCTAATTACTCCGGAAAATTATTTCTCTCATTCCGGACATTGAAATGACAAACGGACAATTTTGTAGTGTTTCTCTCATTGAGCACTACATTCTATAAATTTTGGAGAATATCGATAGGAACCGTAATCGATAAATTCTTATTTAAACAAAATAATTAATTTAAATAATAATAATAATAAAATAAACAACCAAGCTTTATAACAACCCTTGAATAGGCCATGTGACGTGTCAACACACAAATGAAGGTGGCATGGAAGGATCTTCTAGAGTTTGTTTTAGACAATTACATAATTGCCACTTGCAAATAAATAGCTCTCTCTCATTCATTTCATTTAAAAACCCACAACAAAGTTTCCTCCCACACCTTTCCTTCTAATCACACAGCACGCATCAGTGAAGATAGTAGAGAAAAGGGCAAAAAAAGAAAGAGATAAAATAATAAGAAAATCCAATTCTCACGCTCCTGTCAACACATAACACAACAAGGGGATTCCATAGAAGAAGTCAAAGGATTCTATCAAAAATACAGGGCAGAACCAAAGTAACATTGCTATTCTTTGTTTTTTTCTTAGAAAATTTATTTAATTTATATTTTGTGTATATAATTTATTTTATTTTATGAATATTCTTGGCTCATATTTTGGACTATTATTTTGAGAATATGTTCGGCTCATATTTTGGAGTATTAATTGACATTGGGAGTTGAAGTGAATATTGAGTAATTTGATAGCCGAACTTACTGTATGGAATATTCACAAAAGTAATGGAACACATAGCACCGGATTGATCAATATGTAGATAAGAACTGTTACCTGGTATATATTTAACTTAGTAAAATTATACTTATAAGGTTGATTACATAATGGATTTACTCATATGAATAAATCACTGTTAAATAAAACCCTTGACATTCCATTAAATACTTATTAAAAAAAACCAAAACACATGCTAAAATATGGTAGAATTATTAAGTTTAACTTGCGGTTGCTTGATGATATTAAATAGATTTTAAACTATGCACTAAATCAATCACCTGCATAGTTAAAATGACATAGTTAAAAGGTTATTACAAAAACTTATTTTCTTCCTTTCTTGTCTACAAATAAAAGAACCATCCAGCTAACTTCAAACAAAATTTAAATATGTACCTATAATTGTATAGTGATTGGTACATTGCACGGCTGTAATCAAATTTGTTGTGACACTATACTCAAACATAGTGGAGTGAAGAAAATGGGAAATATGGGACTTTATTTAAATGTGTTATTATCATTACTCTTTATTATGAGTTGTCTTTATTTTGAATTGAATAACAATTTATAGGGTTGTTGACCTAAATCATTTCATTAAATCTCGATCTTGTCACATAGCATGCGACACTTGTTTATGAATGACATATTGTACTAACATGAATGATACGTGATGGACATGATAGTGAGCATAGTGACATGGCAAGAGAATGGAACATAGCAATATTTCGTATACATGATCTAATAATGAATTGTTAATGATATTATGAATAATAAAAATGGACATGTATATGTGAATGAACGAATCATGTCATGATGGCATTATAAGTCATGTGTACCATGTATCATGAACTCAGGGATGGAGAAAAATTATATGATGGATAAGAGTCAAGTCGTATAAAGATTATTGTAATGTTAGGGCTGAGATCTTTTACTGCAATGGCCTGGATGATACTGAATCACTGAATGATTGTTAGTATCCAGTGTAGTATATCCGTTACTGTAATGCAGTATGGGGTATGAATTGAATACCTAGCGATATGATATTGTTCAGCACCATTCGACTGAGACTGGGACCCGAGTATGTAGGGGCATTTATACAACGATGGAGAATAGCATTATCTTTATCCATTAATACAGTTTTAATAACTAACTTAGACGATGAGTAAGACCGACAGAATACATGATTAAGATACAGAGTAATTGTTCATTATGTTTGTTTGTTTATTTATTTATTTATATTTGTTTACATGCTTAATTTTATATATTCACGACCAATACTAACATGAGAATGTCCATATACATTGATACTTTTATACTATAATAGTACACATTTTTCTCTCCTTAAAGTGTTACTTGCTGGATTTAATCTCCTGGGTTCTAAACCCAGATTTTGAGGAAACGGAAGGAGAGCCTGCACCAATCGAAGATTCATACTTCGTTGACCAAGCCGAACATTAATAAGAGGTGGATCTATTATCATAATCTTATATATACTGTTCATATTTCTTTTTATCAGATACTGATTTTTCTTTTAATTCTTTTGTTGTACATATATAGAACAGTGTGCCCTTTCATGTAATAAACCTTATGTGATATAAATACAACTCCAGTTTCAGACATATTATTTACTCATTTGTTATGGCAGAGTTACAGTTATTCCAAAATCCTGTAACTGTTGGATAATCTAATGAAATTTTAAGTAGCGTCCTGCGTTTTGGGAAGCAGCTGAAAAATAGGAGTGTTACATAAACGAAGAAATATATAGGAGAAAATAGGATACAGAGGTAGAGAGGATAAATAAAAAAAATTAGACAGATGAGTGGTGGACCACATTGGAAGAAAGACAACAATGTCTAATTCTTTCAGGATAGCAAGTACCACAATTCTTGGAAACTCGGTGAAAATTACAATTTGAGGGAACTCCAAACTAGCCCAACTCTAGCCAGATTTGGCGTTTGGCTGAAGCTAGGGGTCCTAATTCCCCCAACTCTAGTAGCCAAACAAGGTATAACTCTCAACCTAAAACCTCATAATTCTTAAATCCTAACTCCACCTACCAGGTGAGACCTAAGTATCCCAAATGATAATATGTCAAAATAACAATTTAGCAAGTAATGTATCAAACATGACAAAGCCACAAATTCTCCAATATCTCATAATCCATATGCCACTGCAGACCATTACAGACATTAATAATTTTTCTTTTTCCTTTTCAAGAAGAAGTAAAAAAAATATTAGAATGTTTAAGGGAATTTCTTTCAAATGTCAATACAACTAGTAATACTTCCACATAGTAGTTTATGCATGTGAAAGAAAGGAAAAAAAACAGAGAATTACACCACAGTAATTACAAGAAGACTTCACCAACTTCAACATCTCCAACAGATACAATATGACATCATAGATGAAATTGGAAATTTGAGAATACGGCATAGATCAGTTACTATTGCGTTAAGTGCTAAATAAAAGTTTTGCATAAAGTAGTTTTTTATATGGTATCAGAGCAACCAAGTTTCAAATATCTATGAATGCTCATTTAATTACGGATTTTCTTTTAAACAAATACTTGTAGTGCAAGAACTTAGGTTTTGTCTCATGAAAAATATGCTAAACTCTTTCTGCATATTAGAATATAAAATTATAACCCTCAACCCATATGCTACAACTTCGTAGTTTAGTTCGGCTAAAGAGACTTTAAAATGGTATCAACACAAGGTCCTAGGTTCAAACATTATTGTCAAATTTAAATATATTTATTCCATTTTCATTCTATCCATACCAAGCGAAAATCAAAGCTGGAGTCAATTCCACATGGTCCTTTCCAAGCGAAATCAAAGATGGAGACGTTTCCATGTGGCCCCAAGACCCACATGAGAGAGAGTGTAAATTAGCTTGGTTGTTAGCGACAATCCACTATTTAAGCTATTGAGTGGAATGGTTTCCAACAATAAATTATACCCTTCAACCCTCACGACAAAATCAGCTTGGTGTGATGGCAGGGACTTTAAACAAGGTTTTTAAAGTCCCAGAATATGTATCGGAATCGCTCGATGGTCTATGACATCGGAATTGACAATATTGAACGTATCATATTGTATCATATCAGGTATCTCAAAAATGTATGACTATTTCAAGACAAAATGGTACCGCCAGATATTTAAACTCTTGCTTTAAAATACTTGAACGCCAGTAACCTCAAGGAAACATAAAGTTCCATTTGTGCATGTTCGGGTTTAGGAGTAGATCCAGAATGCACATGCACACACATATAATGGGTATGAGATTCCTTAATAGCCAACAAGATTTGGAGCATTGACTTTGGTTGTATGACAGTCAGATGACCAAAAAAACATCGACTGTTGAACCTACATGCTGACAGATCATCGGAGTTCAAGGTAAGGTTCTCTCTCGTTTGCGTTTCCTCCCAATCATTCACTATTGACCTCCACCAAAATTGATTGTTCACATGAACATAGTGAAGGCATGGGAAGGAGGACGTCCAAGAGCAGGAAGGTTGCAGGATCTAGTTTATCATCTAAACCTTGTTCATTGCCCTCCTCCCCTTGCAGTAACAACCAAATATGTATGAAGTATGAACCATCTCCTGATGATATAGTATGAAGCACAAATCTATACTGAGAAGCTCAAAGAAAAAGTTTTAACAAATTTATAATCTGTATCAATCTAATATCTAAAAAATTTTGAGTCAAGTTCGTGACTGAGGAACTAGTGGAACATATAAGACTGTTTCAGAAGTAGGGAGATCCTTCAAGTCCACAATTCAAAACCATCCAAAGTACGTTTACTTGTATTTAATGTGATTTCCATAATGCCAATGTGACCACTAAAAAATATAAATAAATATAAGGTACTCTACAAGTTATACAAACCAACATACTGCTACTAAAAGATATCATAGCCGAGGTTTATAGCCTGATACCTCTAAGCATATCATATATCAGCCCTTATGTGTCATTCTTCTTAAATCTTTTAACCTGTTAATTCACAAAGACTGACAGATTGGATATATTGGCCCTTAAAGCAGATTAGATTGTAGCAATAAGGTTTTCATAGGCATGGATAATCTATTACAATTGACAATTGCAAATGAGAAACAAGCTCATAATGGTACTACAAAATCAAAGCTAGGAAATTGCTAAGTTTGCATAAACCAGCATACTAGTAATATATCACTCCTGCTACTACTTAATTCATGCAGTATGAAATTGTTTCAAAGGCGTTAGCTAGGTGCAAAGAAGTTGAACAAACAGTAAACAAATAGCTCAAAAAGAATATGTAATGCGTTTTGACTCGCAACAAGTAAACAAAAAACTAAATAAACACGAGTTCTAATATAAAGAAACATACAGCAGGACCTAACTTACTTGATCTTTTAACACGAGCATCTGCATGACAAAATAAGAAAGGAAGTAAGAGATAAGAAATAAAAGAGCATGAATTTAAAAATCAAAACATGCAGCAGGAAATGTTAACTGCAACTTTCTAGGAAGTAGGTTGGTGGATAACTCAGGTTAACCTGAAAAACCAGGCACTATGATACCGAAACATTGGAAGGCTAATCATAGCATCTGTATCATTTAGCCATAAGAACATGTTTGCAGTGCCAGAAATTCGTAGAAGAAACTGGTTAGAAGGAAAAAGAATAACTGGACATATCGAGTAATAAACATTACAGACCAGATGGAACGCTAGCAGGTTGCTACTACATATGGAGGTCTCATACACTGAAAGATAAAAGCCAACATCACTGGCGGGATTTAGAGGTTGCAGTTAAGGTTATTTTGTTTTCCTTGGAGTCTCCTCATTTTGCCATGAATATCAAGCAAGGAGTCTACTAGGCCAAAAAATATCTGAAGAGTAAGTCACAGATGTTTGAAACCTTCTTCCCCTAAAACAATAATCCAAGGAAAAATTTAGGGAATCCTAAGTATGCTGCTCAAGTGCCACTAATAACACAACTATACTGGAGGATAAAACATATTGGCAGCATCCAACTATTTTGCACCAGCAAGTGCTGGAAAATGTCTGTCAGGTGGAGGAGCTGATGGACAAAGCCCTACAAGGTCACAGCACCATGGGAGAAGAAAGAGAACAATCACGTAAGGTCCCTTTTATTCATGTATTATTATATAATCATATCCCTGCATATAGCTATCCTCTCAACCAGGACTCCATTCTAAAAGGCGTAGGGCACTGCCTTATTCTGGTTGTAGAAATTACTGTTGTGCAAATGGTTTTTGCAATAATATATACTACGGAGAAGTTAGTTTTTCACCCAAAAAACATACAGGATCAGGTATGGGACAAGTGAATTGTTCCACCAACTTGCCACTGGCGTCGGCAAAGTCCCCAACATAGAAGATCGAGAGGGGCACTAGGTGGGTTATTCCAATGTTTGTACAGAAATTTTGGGTCATCATAGCAGCTCTAACAAATTTACAGTGTTCATTAACAGTATCATAGAGACAAGGGACAGTAACATGGGCTAATAATAAACAAATACAAAGAAGTTAAAAAGGATATATCTCTTCTGCAGTGTGCAATGCACATGCACAAAATTGAATTATCTTCCTATGATTGTGTGCATGTGTGTGTTTGTGCAGTAGCAAAATTTACTAAGATGGTAGTATAGGATTTAGGATAAACCTTCTGGATAAAGTGAACCACCCATGCCATGAGTTCATCAAACTTTTCTTCCTCCGAAGTCATGAGGCACACTTCAGTCCCACTACAGTGAATAATATTACAAAATATGTTTAATAAAATCTCTAAACAGTATGGCAACAACAACGCCTAAAGTCATTAAGCATATAAATAAAAATGTGAAATACATACCTGAAGATACCAACATTCTTCTGTGTGGAAGGTAGCCTTTTTAACCTGGTTTTCGAAGCACGGTTTTCCTTCAAATTCAAACGGTATTGATGGATTTCTTTATCATGAATGCCTGGAGGCAGTTTCACAATAAACAAACACATGGCTTGTACAGTTACAATTTTATGGAACGATAATTTTAAAAATAAACTGCATGTATCGTTTATGTCAGTATATCCACATATATTGGAATCATATTACATTTGATTAGTGACTATTAATATGATAGTGAGTCATGAAATGGATATCCAATAAATTCCATGTTATAGAACATTGAGGGAATTAACAAATTCCATGTAATACATCATTGAGGAATTGTATGTGGGAGGATCCATCCAGGTACGATCCTCACAAAATGAACAAACATAATAATAACTAAAATGAATAGAAAGGTGACAAAGCCTTTGGTAATGGATAGAAATGAAAGAGAACCTTTTTGGTAGTCGGCCAGGAGGGAGTCTGAAAAGAGTTGATTAGGTTGAGGGGAGGCAGGTCAACTTAGATGGAGTCAAGGGGACTCAAGTTGAAGGAATCAAGTACAATTGTAGTCACTAATGCCAAAGTTGGATAGACGGGTGGTGGAAACAAATAATGGCCAAGATTTTGCCTAGATTTGGCCAAGATTTAATTAGAGATTTAATTAGGATTTTCATCAGATTTCTTTAGATTATATGATGATTGACTTTTATCTTGATTGCATGTGCATTGCACATAAGAAGTTTTTATATATTTCTTGTAGTACCTCAATTTTGATCAGCAAAATGTTTTAGGATTATTGAGAATATGTAACTTACTTCTTCCCCAGATCTTTCCTCGAGAGATTTGTATGAGAGTGGGCATATAACTCGTATGGGTGTGAGACCCGAATCATACCTATTTTATATCAAATTCCTAATTACATTCCCAAATCTCTAATTTCATCTCAAATCTCTACCACAAACCCTAATTTCTGTTCCATCCTACATCAAATTTGGTATCAGAATTCAAAATCCATCTCATCCTCCATCTTTTGGTTTTAATTTTTTTAGTCTTTAAAGAAAATTAAAAAATAGAGAAAAAGAGTGAAAAAAATAAAAAAACAGAAAAAAATCATCCTCAATTCACCCAAGCACCAGGATCGGCAAGCTCATCAACAACAACAATTTTCACCTCACCTCTGTTGCCATCAGCATTACTATCGATTCAATGCACCGCCTCGGATCTCCTCCGATCAAATCTAGATCTGATCGACTGGATCAAGCTCTAGTCCTTCGATCAATTGCAGTGACGTGTTGTTGCCTACAAAGCTTCATCAACGATTCCACCAGTTCCGGCTTGTCACGACTTTGCTAAGCCCCATCAAGATCTTCTCACTGTTGCCATTCCTCGACCAGATTGCACCACTGCTATATGAAATTGCACAACTCCTTCACCACTATTGAACACTCCAATATCTGAATCAATCACTGACAGCAGTCACACGATCTTCATCATCCTCCCTTGACAACCACTAATCATATCGTTGTAACTTCACCACCCCTCCATCACTCTCGCCCATATCCAGCGAGCCTGCAAGCATATGGTAGTACACGCTTTCAATCGCCCCCGTCTCCCATCATGCATTCACCCATAATGCCATGCCTTCAAAGCCTGCGATTGAACTATCGATCAAAGACAGAGGCCAGACCCAATCGCGACCATTTTCAATTTGGATACAACTTCGGACTTGGGTCCACTCATGTAATTCCAACTCCAGTCCACTTCCATTTCAATTGGGTCGACATTCTAGTTCAGAACCCAACCAGCATAAATAGACCCCTTTAAGGGGTTTCACGTAGTTTGAGGCCCGTTTGAAGCCCAAATCGAGCCTAATTAAACCATATTAATTCTGAGCACATTTCTGAGTTGTTTCGTGGGATTTTCTTCTCCATAGTCCGCACAAGAATCCCCACAATTCTCCAAGAATTTCGTGCTCAAGTGTGAACTACTCTACGACATCGACATAACTCCTAATTGCACCGATTATCCAGTATATCAATTTTGCATTTTATTTTCATTATTTGCACGAACTTGGAAGTATTTACTGTTACCTATAATTTGCCATGTGTATTGCATTTTATTGCATAATTAGGAATTTCATTTCTCTACATATAGCAAATTTCAGTCATTTGGATATCTTATTTTGATCATATAGTTACGTTTTTAATTATAATATTAAGGATTTTGTATATTCATCTGTGTACTTGATTGCAACTACATTCAATTCATATAGACTAATAGAAGTAAGAAGTTTAGCGAAGTTATGGATTTTACTGAAATCATGGCTAAGTTACAGAAGATCATAAACGACAACCAAAAATATAAAATAGGCCTAGATATAATCAATACATGTCTAGATGACTTAGAAACACGAGTTGATGGACAACTCAATGGAAATAATCAAAGGAATGAGGGTAGGCCTAAGAGAAATCATAATAGTGGAAGAGGTAACAATATTGAGGATGAGTATCAACAACAACAACAACTAAGGCTTTTATCCCAAGTATTTGGGGTAGGCTACATGAACCAAAAAAAGAATCACGCCGGATCGATCACTTTGATATTCCTTCTCCATTCATTTCTATCAAGTAATATCTCTTTATTTAAACCTCTAGACTCCATATCTTTCCGTATCACTTCCATTCATATTTTCTTCGGTATTTCCTTCGTTTTTTTAACTTATCCTACATTGATAAACTCCCCTCTTTGAACTGGTATACTTAGGCCTACGTTGCACATGACCAAACCATCGTAAGCGATTTTCTCGCATCTTCTCATCGATGAGAGCTACACTTAGCTTAGCATGAATATCTTCATTTCTCGCTTTATCTCTCCTAGTGTTGTCGCACATCCTATGGAGCATGCGCATCTCTGCTACACCTATCTTCTATGAATGACGTTTCTTTATAGCCCAACATTCCGTACCATATAATAAAGCTGACCTAATAGCAGTCCTATAAAATTTTTCTTTCAATCTTAATGGAATGTTACGGTCGCATAAAACTCCCGTTGCCCTCCTCCATTTCAACCAGCCAGTATGTATCCTATAATTAACATCATTATCGATCTCTCCATTATTCTGAATAATAGAATCCAAATATCTAAACTGACTGCTCATCTGTATCTCTTGCCTATCCAGTTTTACAGCATTATAGTTTATGGTCCATCGTTTACTAAATTTACACTTTATATACTCTGTTTTAAATCTACTCAATCTAAAACCTCTACATTCTAATGTATACCTCCATAACTCTAACTTGACATTTACCCCTAATCTTGTCTCATCAACTACGACAATATTATCAGCAAATAGCATACACCAAGGTATCTCATTCTGAATGGTTTTAGTAAACTCATCTATCACTATAGCAAATAAGAATGGGCTCAATGCAGATCCTTGATGCAATCCAATTGAAATAGAAAAATCACTTGTTAAATTAACACATGTTCTGATATTGGCCGCTACTTCATCATACATATCCTTAATTATATCGATATACTTGATGGAAACTCTTTTTTTTATCGGTGTCCACCAAAATATCTCTCGTGGAATCTTATCATAGGCTTTCTTTAAGTCAATAAACACCATATGCAAATCTCTATTTCTCTCTCAGAATCGCTCTATAAGTTGACGAAGTAAATGAATAGTTTCTGTCGTCGATCATCCCGGTATAAATCCAAACTAGTTCTCCGATATTTTAACAGTTTGTCGCAATTTATGTTCAATTATCCTTTCCCAAAGCTTCATAGTGTGACACGAGTTTTATTCCCTGATAGTTAGAACTCTGAATGTCGTCCTTATTCTTATACAGAGCTATTAGGGTACTCTTCTTCCATTCATTTGGTATTTTCTTAGTTTGTCAGATCTTGTTAAAAAGATCTGTTAGTTACCTCACACCAATCCCTCCTAAATATTTCCATATCTCTATAGGAATCTCATCTGGACCAACAGTTTTTCTTGATTTCATTCTCTTCAAAACTTCTTTTACTTCAGACTCTTTAATTCTGCGTATAAAACTACGATTCATATCCTCACATTGAATAGTAAGATCTCCCAAATATTGAGTAAAACTACCATTATATAATCTATCAAAATAATTTTTCCATCTTTTTTTAATTTCTTCATCTCGAACTAAAACGGTCTGATCCTCATCTTTAATACACTTTACAGTACATAAGTTTTTAGACTTTTTCTCTCTTATTCGAGCAATTCTATATATCCTTTTCTGCCTCTTTATTATCTAACTTCTCGTACACTTATTTATATAATTTAGTTTTTGCATCCCGAACAGTTTTCTTAGTCTCCTTCTTTACTAGTTTATACTTTTCAAAACTCATTTCATTATTATTATTATTCAAATCTCTATAAAGATCTTGCTTGATTTTAATAGCATTTTTACCTATTCATTCCACCATGATATATCCTTACATGGTGGAGCACCGCCCCCTCGACTCACCGAATATATCTTTAACTATCTTTTTAATGCAGCTAACCATTTTGTTCTATGTTACATTAGAATCATCATGGTCCCTCCAATCTGCTTCTTGTACTACTCTATCTACAAAAACTTTTTGATTAACTTCTAATCGCCACCACTTAATCTTAGGATCTAACTTACACTTAATCTTTCTAAGTTTCTGTCTAATCTGAATATCTAAAACTAAGAGTCTATATTGGGTAACTACACTCTCATCTGGCACTACCTTACAATCGATACAATTAGCTCTATCTACCTTCCTAATTAAAAAGAAATCTATTTGGCTTGCATTCGATCCACTTTTAAAAGTAACTAAGTGAGAAACTCTCTTTTTAAATCAAGCATTTGCTAAAATTAAATCATAAGACAAAACAAAATCTAGAATTGAGTTACCAGCTTCATTTCTTTCTCCAAAACCAAATCCTCCATGTACACTATCAAATCCATTACGACTAGTTCCTACATTCCCATTGAGAACACCATCAATAAATAGTTTTTCTCTAGCGGGTATTTCTTGTACTATCTCATCTAGATCCTTCCAAAATTGATGTTTACTGGATTCATCAAGTTCTACTTATGGTGCATAGGTACTAATGACATTAAAAATCTCTTCATCTAAAATAAATTTAACTAATAAAATTCTATCACCCTTCCTCCTAACCTCCACTATATCCCCAAGTAATTGCTTATATATAATCACACCTATCCCATTACGATTTCTATCTCTATCCGGATACCAAAATTTATAATCCCAAGTCTCTATGACTTTAGCTTTCTCACCTAACCATTTAGTCTTCTGCACGCACAAAATATTAACCCTCATTCTAATCATAATATCAACTAACTCTACTAATCTACCTGTAAAGGAACCTATATTTCATGATGCCAACCGAAATTTATATTTATGAGCTAACTTTTTTACCCCCACCCGCTCATTAAGATACGGAAATTCTCTTATATTTGACACCACATCCGGACGCCGACATGGCGCGTCGCTTCTGGGTGACGACCTAGCAACCCTCACACATTTTTTACTATACCCGGGCTCCGATGTAACGCGTAAGTGCATGGTAGATGTTGAGGATGAGCATCAACATGATGATATTACACGTAAGCGCAAGGTAGATGTTCCTCATTTTGATAGCATTTATGGCCCCAGTATTTTTATGATTGGTTAGTAGATATGAACTATTTTTTTATTGCTAAGGGATGTTAGAGCCTCATAGGGTCTGTTTCGCTAAGATAAAACTACTAAGGACAGCGAAAGTGTACTGGATGTCCATTGAGAGAAGGTTAAAGCGACACAAACTAATAGGGAAATAAGTTGAGATATAGGAAAATAAGTTGAGCTGAAAAAAGAGCTATTAAAGAAATGTCTCCCTCCTACTTTTATGGATCGCCTTCTTTATCAGTTATCTAATTTAAGACAAGAAAACGTGATTATGACTGAGTATATGCATAAGTTTGATGAGCTTATAATGCAATATGACATAGGAAGATAGTCACCTTATCCTTTCGCGATTTCATACTGGGCTCAGATCCGAGCTCAAGCGTGAAGTCCCAACACACTATTTAGATTCTGTTGAGAATGCATTTTAGTTGCTTTCAATTACGAGATATATTTGCACACCTATCCATATAGAAAGTCCGCTTCAAAGCCCCAAAGTACCCTAAGCGACAATTTAACACTAGTGCTTCACACACCACTATTGTTCCCAAGGATGTAAAGAGTAAAGCCATCAATAGTGAGTCGTCAAAATATGCTACAAAACAGATCGAGTGCTTTAATTGTTGTAGTGTTGGTCACTTTACTTACCAATATCCCTCTAGAAATTTGTTGGCAAATGAGGGTCACAATAAAGGACTAGATGAGCATGGGATTGAAGAGGAAGCCTATGAAGCTCAAGGAGATTTTAGTGATGTTGAGGATGATTTGAGAGCGATAGGCACGCATTTGCATGTTGTTAGGTATTTGTACACTGTATCTAGAGACGAGGACTAATATAGGTGTAATTTGTTGCATACCTATATCACACAACCGTAAGAGCTATAAAATCATGATTGATAGAGGTACTTGTGTGAATATCATTTCTAGTTTAGTTATTAAGAATGATCAAAGTTGAACCACACCCACAATCATACGACATCACTTGGGTTGATAAGAGTTTATTTTATTACCCAACACTGCCTTGTGCCTATTCAACTTTTAAGTTCATTTTATTTGGTGTGACATTCTACACATGGACACTGCACATATCTTGCTAGGTAGATCCTGCTTGGTTGACCTAGATGTTAAGACTTAAGAATATGAGAGAGTCTTAACATTTACATATTTACGTTTCACATAAAGAGAATAGTGTTGACCCTTTCCCACCAAAGAGTTCATATAAAAATCAAAAGGACGGGTTGGTAACTCATAAACAAGATTATAAATCCATCCATTTTGTGTATATGAGTCATATGCATGTAGATTCTACATCCACAACACCCCTAGACTCCAGCTCTATTACTATTGGAGACATGCCTGACTCACCTATAGGCTCACTTGCACCCCTCCTGCAGTGCTTGCATGGAACAATCCGATGATGCTTACAGATATTGCAGATATACATAATGGAATGCTGGAATTTTTAGCTAGAGTTGTGCTTATTAGGGTTCTTCCTAAGAGCTTTCCTTCTAGAAATGGTAGAGGTTTTGATACAGGACGTATGAGTCTTTTCTGGTTTTCATGGGGGAGATTGTTGTGGCCGCTTTTGATTTGGATATTCCACTAGTACTTGATATTAGCTTAGTTATTGATGGTGCAATGTTGCATACTTGATATTATGCTGCAGTTGGCCCTCTAGCTGCAGTCCTCTACAAGCAAATTTCCAAGTTCCAACTCTCTCTACTTCTATCACCACCATTTCCACCACTATGGGGATGTCAAACAGTAGATACTTGGTAATGGACCTGTTCAATTCACATGTATTTGGTTTGTTTGGAAAATTTGTCAGATATTGAAAAGATTGACCAACTTCTTTGGACTAACTTAATTTTCTTTTTATCGCCATTCATTAGAGGTGTGTTTCTAAGTGGGGAGAATTGATAGAAACAAATAAAGGCCAAGATTTACCTAGATTTGACCAAGATTTAAGTAAAAATTTAACTAAGATTTTCAACAAATTTGCTTAGATTATATGATGATCGACTTTTATCTTAATTGGATGTGTGGTGCATGTAGAAAGTTTTTATATATTTCACGTAAGACTTCAATTTTGATTAATGAGATATTTGTGATTATTGAGAGCATGTAACTTGCTCCTTCTCCAAATTTTTCCTCGAGTGATTCATGTGAAAGTGAGCGTGTGACTTGCGTGGATATGAGACCTAAATCCTATATATTTGTATCAAATCCCTAATTTCATTTCTAAATCCCTAATTTCATCCAGAATCTCCACCATAAAGCCTAGTTTTCCTTCCTGTGTCGACAGGGGTATAGAAGATAATGGGTAAAGGCAGAAGGAGAAGAAGGATATGGTGGTGGAGGTGATGGACTAAGAAAACTAAGATCCCGAACGTTATGATACCATGTAAAACAATATGAACAAGAGCTTGTCATTTACCAGAGAGAGAACTCTAAATGACAATAGGAGAAGGTACGAAGTCTCGCTAATTAAATCCCTCATCTTGATTTGGTAAAAATGCCCAGATCGCAGGCAATCCAACTCTGTCTCTCACCGGACAAAGATTTCAAGTGATTTACTTTTCGTAACTTCGTAACATAGTTTGGGACGGAATAAGGTCATAACCTTTCAATATAATGGAGGATGCTTTTTATCTAAGCTATGCAGCAAGGATCAAAAAGATTATCTATATCTACATCAACAATTCGATGTATTGTAAACGTCATTAGTCTGATCTTGTGTAGAAACTACACATAATAATGCACTTGCAAAATGAATCTATTTATCACTAAAGAGATTCAATACTCTTGACCTTGCATCACCAATTGTCATTTATTGTACAACGAGATAGACCGAGCAGCAGAAGCAGCAGCTTAAAGCATAGTAAGAGAGGCAATACCATATTTGCCAATCAAATAAAGTGGACCCACCTCCTTTTGCCTTGGGCCAAACAACTTTGCCTGTAGATTGAGCTTTCTACCAAAAAAAAACTAAGATGATAATAGGGCTATCTCTGCCCTTGGATGTCCAAAAGGTGGCTAACTCAATCAATCCAGGGTTGAATCTCTCTGATACCGAGGGCTCTTGATTTGGCTCAGATGTGAGGAATTCAAATAAGCATTGGACCTTTGCCTTTCATAAGGGAGGGGGAGCTCTATCTTAATTCTTAAGTCAGATTAGTGAAGGACGAATTTGCGTAGAGGGGAAGCTCCCATCTATCTTAAGTCAGATTACTTAAAAATGAATTTGTCTAAACTAGGACCTTCAAATCTCCCATCTATCCTCGGATTGGATCAATCAAACATTCCATTAGGGAGCCGATCATGACTCTTTAAGTTTGGTCTTCATTCTCATTTGACTCTTGGAATCACATGTAATAGCGGTTGAAACAGCTCATAAAAATCTAGCTAGTATTCGGGGACATGAACCAATAGGGACCTTATTACTCGTAGATTTCTCCATAATATACTCTACATCTTAGTCTTTAATTAAGGATGGAGGTCATCCAGTTTGTATTCACTCCCTAAATGACTGAATGAGCTATTTTCACCCTAATACATCCCTAAGGACTGGTTCATATTGTTAGAATCAACATGATACCATTCTAGGTTCACCTTCTTAGTAGTGGTTCTGTCCCTTTCTTCTTCTTATCGAAAAGAAATATAGTAACCAATTCTCTTTCTACTAAAAAATTATTGAGCACAAAAAAAATTGTTTTCTTTCCTTTCATTCAGCATTCCCATTTAATGAGTAAACACCTTTTACAACAAATACTAGGGCAACACAAGCTCAGTCACAGCCAACACCTAGTACAATTGCCTCACCAGGCGATCCTCCAACTAACCTCTTACCTCTTAAATTCAACCTCCTTTCACAATCTGTGAAGCAGAGAGAGAGAACGCTTTGTCTCATATAGTTCCCGGTTTATTATCACCCGCAGAGCAGAGCCTACCTAAGAAAGCCGGCCTAGCGACAATCGAACTACCTATAGATGGATACAAAGATGAATAGGATCTCGTCTCAGGAAAGCGCATCAAACCAAATAGTAGTAATTTAATCTCTCTAAGAAATTGCAGGGATGACAAAAAGATGGCACTTTCCTGCGCTGCACTGAAAAGGACTCGGAAAAGAAGACCGATGATCGACTTGAACCACTGCCTTTACTTGAATTCAGAACGAACCTATAGGAAAAAAAGGAGATTAACTAAGGGCACCTGAGAAAGAGCAAAGAGTCACTCTCAACTACTTGACTTGAGTCACATTACTGAAATTAGGTTTTGATATAGTATTGGATGGGTTAGCCAGACTTTCCTATTATATATAGATACCGTTGATTGCAGTCTGTTTATGTAAAACCCATTACGCTCTTATATTGCTAACCAAACACAATCTAGGAAAAAAAATAAAACTTATAACTATATTAGTCTGGTGAACTTGACAAGTAAGTAATTACTCTATTAGTCTAGTAAACTATATGGGCAGTATGTGTGTGTTTAAATAATTACAATAGTTTCTCAATTGCTCTGAAACATTAACTAGCGCGATTTAGCAAAAAAAAAGATACTAAATATATGTTGGAAATGCATGAAGCTCACAAAGAAAATAGTTACCTGTAGTTGTAACGGAGAGCACACCACCTGCAATGATAAGTTATTGTCAACAAATGATTAAAATAATGGAGAACAAACATAACTGCCAAGGGGTAACATAGGAGAGTGTTGTTTACTGAACCATTGTTCTTTTTTGTTTCTTCTCATTGGTTTCTTCATAGATGCGCAGTATGGGTGATACTAATTATTCCCAACAAGCAGCTAATTGAAAGTATAGTCAATAAGAAAACCTGGCTGACATTGTTTTAAATTTGTTTCACAGAAGATTCACTAGAAGTACAGTATCCACTCTCCCCATTCATAGGGACAAATTTTCACTTTTCTGGACCTATCTAGACTAAAAGTTGTGAACTGTCCTTTTCCAGATTCCTTCACTTTATCCCCTCCAACTACCCAATATCTTCTTGTTTGGTTTATAATCTTGAAATCTGGAGTTCTTGGCAGTATGCCTATTTTTACTATTTGTTTGCAGCAGCCACCTCTTTACATTAGTTATGGAAAAACTTATCAGGCATTTTGAAAATCAAGTCAAATGGCGTGTATTGGTTGTAGATAACGGGATATTTTTGAAAGTAGAAATACGAAGAGAAGCTCTAGAATACAAAGAATTTAGAATTAGCAGAACAAAAATGCAATACATAGAATGCAACTTTATCACTTGGCAGATCGAAATGAAATATATAGAACACAATTTCACAAAAATCATTATAAGAAGTCAGTGTAGTAAGAAGATTGATGCTTAAGTAAAACCTAGGAGTAACCATTTTCGTTGTCTAGGGTCAATCTTTCAACATGATAATTAAACCCAGAAGGATGCAGTTTATATAAGAAAAGTACAATGGTTAAATTGGAAAGTGATTTCGAAGCATTAGGTGATCATTGACTACCCATGAAATTGAATGGGAACTATGTACGATGGCTATGAGGCCACCAATGCTTCAAGGATCAGAATTAGGGAATTCAAAAACATGTCCAGAAAAAAAGAATGTTGGAATGAGTGAGTGCTCTAGGAGATAGAATAAGAAATTAATGCATCCAGGATATATATATATATATATATATATATATATATATATATATATATATATATATATATATATATGTGTGTGTGTGTGTGTGTGTGTGTGTGTGTGTGTGTGTGTGTGTGTGTGTGTGTGTGTGTATATATATATATATATGTATATGTATATGTATATATGTATATGTATATATCTGTATATGTGTGTGTGTATATATATATATATATATATATAGAGAGAGAGAGAGAGAGAGAGAGAGAGAGACTAATGGTTTGAGCATGCAACAGAGGCAAATAGAAGTGCTAGTTAAGATAAGTGATAGGATAGTAGTTACTAGAGCAACAAAGAGCAAAGATGGGCCTAAATGTACATGAATGCAGGCAACTGAAAAAACCAACATAATGTTATAACTGTTAAATTAATGGAGGATGTCTTTTAATGGCCTTAACAGAGCTGAATGGAAGAAAAGGTTTCATGTGGCCAACCACAAAACCTTAGGAAAAAGTCTTCGAAGTTGTCTCATCGTTAGCATACATTACAATACCTGCTATGGGCACTCATTGGCTTGCAAATCCCTCCAAGAACCCTAAGTGAAGATTTACTAGCACCGATATGATCTTCAAACACTTTCTTGATGCACAGTCAAAAGACGAATTATTTGTTGGTAAACTCTAGGACCCACACTTCAAAATTTATAAGCAGAACCCCATGATGCAGAATAGCTAGACACAATGTGACAACAAGCTCACTTCTGTTGCAGTGGATACCAAATTAAATAGATTCCTATATGTGGTCCCAAATAAATCCATAAATATCACATTCTAAGTCTTTGTTGGTTCTGTATTACCAATCAATTTCATACTAAACGGCAAACAAGCAAACAAGAGTCAAAATATGAATCACCCACATTCAATAATTTGTGCAGCTTGAACTAACAAGTAAAGATATGATTTTACCCCAATTGTCAGAAATTGAAAGTTTATCGCAGTCTAATTCCAAGAACTCCACCAAGTTGCTCCCAATACCAGTATCAGAAACTGGACCACAAATTGCAAAATAAATCAAAATTGCCATCTAATTAAATGATGACGACAGATTGAAAGTCTAAAATTCTCCCTTCTAGCACAAATTTCATGTAGTTTCAATTAACCAAATATCAAAAAACGAGTTAAAATTCACTGCCAATGACACGAAAATAACTAATTTCTAGGGTTTTAAAAATACTAATAATAAACAGATATAATTTCTTACTCGAGATTCGAGCAGATGGAGGGTTTGAATCGCGGAAAAATTTGAGTGAGATCGTCAATCTGCAGAGAACTCCAGAGAGCTGGCATCTTCGAACCGATGAAGCGATCAGCTGAAATTAAAAAAAAAAAAAAAACAAAAAAAAACAAAAAAAAACAAAAATTAATAAAAATTAAACGATAAGTGTTTTCGAATTTAGAAGCAAAAATTTAGTGAAAAATTTAATATTTCTTACTATAGGAATTAATTTTCTCGCGGTGGAACGCGAGGCTTCCATTGAGAGCGTTTGATCTTTTATCACTGAGAAAAGATATTTATAATTTCTTGTTTTTTTTTAATAGTAGACATTTATTTTTTTTTAATTTATTTTTTTTCCTTTTGTTTCTTATATTAAAAAAATTAATTTCCTAATTTCTTTTCTTAATTCTTAATTTAAAAAATCCTTTTTTTTCCCTTTTCTCTTGAAAATTTTACAGCACTCTGAATTAATTTTGGTTTTTAAAAAATAAGTTGAATTAAATCTATGTCTCTATTGTTTTACTATATATATACTCTCCGTATAATTAGGAAAAAATAAAATGTATCAATTCTACTGAAAATTAAATATAAAATACAAATATTGTTTCTCCTATATACTATACAATCTCTTTATTAATGATATTCTCTAATGTGTGTGAGTTTCGAGTGAATTGACTACGAGTTATAAGCTAATTATGTCCAAAGAAAAAAAGATTAATTGATAAAAGAATTTTGTTTGACATAGTAGAAGATGATGAAGAGAGAGGTTTCATATCACTTTCTATAATGTTGGACATATTTATATAATTCCAAAATAATACCTTATTAATTTGACATAAAACTCTAGTATTAGTAGCTATTAGATAGTCATAAACAAATTAGACCAAGCCTTATAAATATAAAATTGTCAATTAGTTCCAAAGGAAAATAATAAAAGAAATAAATAAGGAATGAACCATGTTAAGTCCTTCTTGAGAAGATTCGTTGCTCGATTATAACTGTTCTCTCGAAAGAAAAACTACTAATTTTAATTTACGCTCCTCCTCAAGTCCTAAATTGTCCCACAGCGATTGTGGGCAGTGGCATGGAAAGCAGTCTAGGGTGGCGTAATCGACCCATCAAAATCGAATCGCCAGGACATTATGTTCGCCACTCATCTTGATCGATCAGCCTTTTTCCAAGGTCGAACGGACTCACTCTCCTACATCATCGGAATCGAATGCCGCTTTATAGAGCCTGACGGATGTTTAGCTCGTAATCTTTTTTCATCCCGCTACGCTCACCACCGGTCTCTAAATTAAATCACAAAGGGTAAAATTGGACTTAAAAAAAGAGTCCAAAAGAGAAATTCTATTTGAGCACACTACTGTGCCTACTAAACCCAACTTTCTCAATTAGGAATTAGTGCATCGAACAATTTTTACATGGAATTATTTTAACATCGTTTGGAGATTAATTTCCGAACAGGCCGAAAAAGGGACCCTGCTGTGCAAATATTTCATTTGACACTTCCAACACAAGCACAGACATCTACAGAGAGAAAAGATAATGGAAGATCATGATGTCTAAGTTTAAGGACAGAGAACATAATTTGAGAATCAATTTTACTGCAGGAGCAGTCAAGATGAAATGTTCTCACACTAGCAACTCAGAATCCCACAACATTCTCACTCAAAGATCTACCAAATACATCCTAGCTTCTTATTATGCCAACAAAATCTACAGCAGGGGAAATTCTATTTGCACACGGCACGCACGGTTTTAAAACTTATAAATAATTATAAGTTTGCCATTATTTTTTTTAACTAAATTATCCTTATAAATTCCAAATTAAAACTTTTTAAAATTTAGAACTACGACTCATTGTGTTCCTCCTCTATTTTCTCTCTAAAACCCTAAATGATTTTTTTTTTGGTATTTAATAAAAACACATCTCCTACAAAATCATCGATTTGATTTTTTGACCCCTTAAATTTTTTTTACATTAACGTTCCTGAAAAGATTAGAAGAATTTTAAATTCTTCTATTTCACCTTTACAAGTGAAATTTGAGTTTGAAATTTGAGTTTGCAAATGGAAAATTCCAACATGCAATTGGTGTTAGAGGACAAATCTAAGGTATGATTTAAATTTTTTTTTTTAGGTTTTATGCGTATTTATTTGAAATTTATCGTTAATTAGTTTTTTTGGGAGACTTCGCTTGCTGGTTGGGTATTAATACCCGACCAGAATGTTTTTTGGTCCGGTATTAATACCCGACCAAAATATTTTTTTTTGCTAAATAGAATCAGACGAGTGAGGAGTTAGAGAAAAAGAGTGAGGAGTTAGAGAAAAAGAGGAAGGGTACTTTTGGAAAAAAAATTTAGGTACAGAAAGTAAAATGACATTATTTCAAAATATGAATTTGGTGTAAAAATAAACCATGACGCCAAGAGTAAAATGCAGTGCGCAAATAGAATTTTCCCTGCAACAGCCATGGAACTGTTAAATAAATCCTTGGGAGTAAACAAACTTTTTTAGTAAATATAATGCTCTACATTTATATCTACATCAAAGCTATCGCTTTGGGAAGATAATGGATGCGTTAACGGGCCAATATTTGGCCTGTTTTATTCAAAATTTTGAATCATAAGCAAAAGTTTCATTTTTCTAGTTAAGAGGGAACAAAAATTAATTAGTGGACCTGCCACTCCCATAGCTATTGAGAATGCAACCCTTTCATCTCTGTCACCACCTTCTCCTCCTCCCATACCAGTAAGCGACGGTGGCGATCGTTAACAGCGACCAGCACAACAGCGGCCGCATGCCAATTGTACACCGGCTTCTCCACCGTAACCCTGCCTACAGTCTCAGCAACCACCTGCTGGCCAGCCTTCAAAGCAAAGTCGAGACCTTGCCTCTCAATCCCAGTCATGTCTTTTACGGTCATCTTCAGCTTCACGGCTCTGGCTATTCTCTCTCGTTCCCCCTTCGAGGAAAGCTCCAGCTATCCTCCCCTTGCTCACCTAGCACGCTCTGAACCTTCCCCTGGAGACTATCTCCTTAGTGGACGACCTCTCTGACGTTGTCCCCGTAGAACTGCCAGCTGGAGAGGGTGAAGACTCTAGAGTAGAAGAATGGCAACTGGGTAGGTTCATGATGGCAGCAACAGCTGAAGGACACCACCAAAGAGTTTGACAGGGAATGTCAGTTGGTACTCGGGTACCGTCTCTGAGAATCACTGCTGTAACCTGCACAGAACCAGATGGTTCAAATAAGTTCATGTCACAAATTTTACAGGTTAAATTTTTCCATGTGCGGATAAAACTCAATAGATATATGAATTTTTTTGAAGATAAACAGTGGGCCATGTTCTCCTCTGTGTTCCATTAACGAAATTTTAACAGAACATATAATATAATACAAAATTCATACAACATTACATCAGCGATAAAATTTAATACATAGAGGGGTTTTTAGAATATAGGTCCTATTATAAAACAAAAGTAAAGTCATAAAGTGCGTAGAAAATCCTTCTTCATAACAAGACTATCTCTCTCTTTCGAAGGGAATGTCGTTACCCTCCTCCACATTTGAGTCTGCATGCTGGGTTGGAGGCGTACTCTGTTACGCACTTTCTGTCTATATTCTGGTGCCTTCTTCTGAAAGATAACCTCTCCAAAAGATGACATCGAAATAAATAAATTCGAGACAAGAATGGAGTGTGTGCATGGTATTGTTGAAGATTCGATTGTTTCTCTCACGCCAGATATTCCAACAAATCGATGCAACGAAAATAACTTTTATATAGGATGCAGAGTTCTGTATACGGGCTCTCTTCCAAATACTATGCTCCTCCCTTAAATCAAAGTCCAACCCTAAGCGTCTTCTGTACTCAGTCCATATTCTTTTGGAGAATGTGCAGTTTAGGAATATGTGTGATACGCCATCTTCTGCTGCTCAACAGAGTACGCATATATTTGGACCGTGCCAACCCCTACGTTGAAGATTAGGCCAAATAAGAATTGTATCTTTCTGCATCAGCCATATAAAAATCCTAACTTTCAGGGGATATCTCTTGTTCCATATCCGTTTTACATTCGGCAATTTGCACCCTCCATAGATAAAATGGTTGTACGTAGATGCTACCGAGAATTTTCCCCCTCTTTCCCACCTCCAACTCAATAGATATATGTATAAGTTAAATACTATAATATACATGACACTTCTCCTAGCAAAAAACCGGTGTGTCCAGCCCTATTGGATATGACATAATATCCCCGTGTTTGATACTTATAAATGGTGAAACCTCTATTTACATAAAAATATTTCCAAGATAGAGTATGTTATCCAACCTTTTTGACAAGAACTAAATATTTGATGCGCATTTTTTCTATCCTAGCTTCTTCATATGTGAATATCAAACCAACAGATATGTTTGTTTAAGATATACATATATTTTTAAAAATACACATATATAGTCGTGTCTGAATATCTAGATGTTAAACTATTCATTTATAGTCCTTATCCCGAAGAAGAATTCCCCCGAATCTCTTAGCGAGTATCGACCGATAGCGTTACTTAATAGTGTGCTCAAAATCTTGTCCAAGGTTCTCACATCTTGTCTTACACCATTCCTCTAGAAAATGATTGGGGATACTCAAACAGGATTCATTGCGGAACATAATATCCTAGATGGTGTAGCCATTGCACAAGAGGTGGTTCATTAATATAGAAAAACTAATAAACATGGATACTTACTAAAATTGGATTTTGAAAAGGTTTACGACAAAGTGGATTGGGAATGCATGATTGAAATCATGAGGAATAGAGGCTTTGGACAAAAGTGGACCAATTGGATCCTCATCTGGCTCCAATATGCAAAAGTGTCTATGTTGGCCAATGGAGACGCAGGAAAAGAAATTATTTGTAGAGGAGCCTTCGGCAAGGTTTATCACCCCTGATTTTTACCTTGGTGGCGGAAGGGCTTAATATATTGTTTGCACGTATGAGGACTGGAGGTAAGATTGAGTGGTTATCCGCCTCTAGGTCGTCCTCATTCACAAATTTACAATACGCAAATGATACCTTAATTCTCGAAAACTGCAACATCCTACAAACATGTGCGATCAAGTGGATACTGAATTGCTTTGAGACATGATTCAGTCTGAGAATTAATTATCACAAGAGTTCTCTCATTCTCATTGGTGGAGAGAGCGTCACCAGTAAGTTGATTGTGGGAATTTTTGGCTGTAAGGAAAGTAAATTCCCAATTTTATATTTGGAAATTCCAATTAGACTAGGAAGGCTCTAGAAACCAGATTGGGTTCTAATCATTGAAAGAATCAACAAGAGGCTGAATGGTTGGAAAGGGAAAGCTCTATCCCTAGGGGAAAATTAATATTGCTAAACGCAGTGCTCTCTACGATCCCAATCTACTAGATGTCCTACTTTGTTGTCCCACGATGGGCTAGACAAAAGATCGATAACTTGCAAAGTCAGTTTCTTTGGGGGAACTATGCAGAAAATGACAGGAGGTACCACTTGGTAGCATGGGATCAGATGTGCAAGGCGAAGAGGGAGGGCTAGGTGTGTTAAATTTGAAGAGCTTCAACTTGGCTCTAATCGCGAAGTGGTGGTGGAAATTGTTATCACAACCTGGTGGGGTGATACAGAAACTGTTGCGGGCAAAATATGGGCTACGTAAGGGTGCTTAGAGCAGTAAGGACAGAGTCACATACAACACTTCAAGCTTATGGAGAAGTGTTAGGAGTGTGAAAGAGATTTTCTAGCGAGAGGTAACTTGTAAGGTGAGTAAGGGCGACGATATAGCATTCTGGGGAGATATCTGGTGTGATATCTTACCCCTTAACTCATCATTCCCTCTAACTTATGAAGCATGCCTTAGAAAGCAAGGCACAGTGGCAGAAAATCTGGAGTAGAGGGAGATAGCGTTTGAGGAATTATGCGAGAAGAGGTTGGCAAGATATACGTAATATATTGCAGCACATAACTATTAATGATAATGTGGACTTTCCGATATGGAGATGGGGGCAATTCTAGGGTATTCACAGTCAAGTCGCTGTATGAGTTTGTCAATGATGGGGGACAAGATCCATATAAGCGGTTCACATTTGGAGTGTAAAATGCTCAGTTAAAATAAAAATATTTCTTTGGCTTCTAAGTAAGAATGCAATCCTTATTTGGGAGACTCTGCAGCGCAGAGACTGGTAGGGACCCAGTAAGTGCGTCCTATGCGGAACAGCCAACGAAACAATGAGATATGTTGTAACGCCCCCGATTTTCAGCTGCTTCCCAAAATGGAGGACGTTACTTATTACTTATACTAGGCAACCCAATAGTCACAGGATCTTGGAATAACCGTAACTACTGCCACAATCAGATGAATAAATAATATGTCTGAAACTGAAATGGTTCCATTTATACAAAGAGTTCATTACATAAAACGGCACACTGCTTTAAATATGAACACAAAAGAGTCGAAGAGAAAAGCAGTGCCCAGACAAAAGGAAATACAAACAAAATATACAAAAGTTCTCCAAGGGTACTTCGCTTGCCTATTGTCACTCGATCTGTCCAACGAAGTACGGGTCTTCAACTGGGGCTGGATCCCCTTCTTCACGTTCCAAATCTGGGTTCAAAACCCAGGGGATTAAACCCGGCAAGTAATACATTTAAAATAGGAATTGTGTACTATCATAGTACATGAATATCAGTGTGCATGAGCATGTTTAGGTCAGTTTTGTTTGTGTGCATATAAAGTAACATGAAGGCAACATATAAATTAACATGAAGTGAAGCATAAATAAATTCACAAATAAATGCGCATGACAATAAACATGACAATAACTACTCTATCTATTTAATCATATATTCTATTGGTATCAGTCATCGTCCAATTTAAAATTTTGAAACTGTATTAATGGATAAGATAGCGCTATTCTCCATTGTCGTATAAGTGCCCGTGCATACCCGGGACCCGGCCCCAATATTCATGGCGCTGAACCATGACATGCCGCTAGGCACTCAATCACGTTCCGTACTGTATTACAGTACGGACTTACCACTCTGGGTAGATATCAATTGGTGATCCAGTAATCACCCAGGCCGCTGCAGTAAAAGAATCCGGCCCTAACAAGACAATCAATCCTTATACGGTAAGGCTCTTATCCATCATATAGTTTCTCCCATCCCCGTGTTCATATTGAATTTTGCACATGAAAATTTTATAATCTTTCTTCAATTATTTTTTTAATTCATGATAACATACTTGCATTTCCATGACTGTACAGGACATGTAGTATCATAACACATGATCTGTAATATTAAAACACATGACTTGTAATATCAAAGCACGTGGCATGTAAAACACATGACTTGTACTATCAAAACTCGTGACATGTAAAACACATGACTTGTAACATGATAAATTAACACATGATACATTAGTATACATGATTTGTAATATCAAGGTACATGACTTGTAGCATGATAGATATTAGTGCAAAGTTGTAACACAATGCATATCATCAAAATCATTACAATTATCTCTGTGACTTATTCGTAATTGTTTCTTATTTCTTGATATCTATCAGATCTAGTAATCAACTCTGGCCCCAAAATACTTCGTTCTCCAACCTCATCCCAACATAATGGAGATCTGCATTTTCGCCCATACATGGCTTCAAATGGTGCCATTTTGATACTCTCCTGATAACTATTATTATAAGAAAATTCCACCATATACAAATAGTCTTCCCAAGATCCACCAAAATCCAACACACATGCTCTAAGCATATCTTCAAGTACTTGGATAGTCCGTTCTGATTGACCATCTGTCTGTGGGTGATAAGCTGAAGACAAATCTAAATGTGTTCCCAGACTATCCATTAATTTCTCCCAATAGTGTGATCTGAATTTTGAATCTCGATCTGACACAATCCTGGCTGGAACTCCATGCAATCTCACTATTTATTGCATAAATCTTCTGCCTAGTATTTCTGTTGATTGACCAACTCTAAATGGAATGAAATGAGCTGATTTAGTCAGTCGGTCCACAATTACCCAAATTGCATTATTGCCCTTGGTGCTCCTGGGTAAACCTGTAACAAAGTCCATCGATATTTGTTCCCACTTCCACTCCTGTATTGCTAATGGTTGGAGCAATCCAGCTGTCCTTTGATGCTCAGCCTTCACTTGCTGGCAAGTAGAACATCTAGATACATATCTGGCAATCTCTTTCTTCATGCCTGGCCACCAGAAATACTTTTTCACATCCTTGTACATCTTATTGCTCCCAGGATGAATAGAATATGTTGATCTATGAGCTTCCTGTAAAACTCTATCTCTTACTTCTCCTTTTGGCACCCACAATCTTTTCTTGAATCTAATAGCTCCATCTGAGTACATTTTCATTTCTGGTCTCTTACCTGCTTCCATTTTGTTCTTTAGTTTCTGAAAATTTTCATCTCCAACTTGAGTTTGCTTAATCTGCTCTATCAATGGTGACTGTAATTGTATCTCCATAAATTGTGCTGTCACTCCTGGTAAAATGACCTCCAATTCCATTCTTTGCATCTCCATTAAAAGTTCCCTTTGTTGAGTTAATCTCTCCACTGTAGGTTTCCTACTCAGTGCATCTGGTACAATATTAATCCTTCCTGGATGATATTTAATCTCCAAATCATAATCTGCTACCAACTCCAACCATCGTCTCTGCCTCATATAAATTCAAACTCCGAACAGCCAGGAATCTGAAATATTACTCTTCTTTTCCGACAATCAATCACCGCATGGAAGCTACTCAACCAATCCATACCTAAGATAACATCATATCCTCCTCCATTGATAACTAACAAGTTGGCATAAAATTCTCTTCCCTTAATCACTAAGGGACATAGCCTACATTCCTTATTAGTCATGATATTACCGTTCCCAGTCTTAATGTTCCACCCCGCAGTTAAGATTGTAAAATCAATAGAATTGCGGGAAACAAACATGATAGAGATAAAACAGTGTGAAGCTCCAGAATCAAATAGAGCAGTTGCTGGTGTATTGCCAACTAAAATCGTACCTGCCACGACTCCCCCAGTGGTCTGAGCCTGCTCAGCATTCATTAGTCTGACATGTCCCTGTCTCTGTCCTCCTCCTCTTTGGGCTCTGGTATAGGCTTGTTGTTGTGTCTCTAAGGATCTCTTCTGGTTCGGTCCTTCAGTCCTCTGATTCTGTGGTCCCACAGCAGCTGGTCTCCATGCTGGCTGATAAGGAACTCCGCCTGCTGGTTGTTGCCTTAACTGTGCTCTTGGACAATTAGTTATCTGATGATCTGCTGATCCACATATCAGACAAAGCCCCAAAGCTCTTCTACACTGCTTCTGAACATGCCCCGGCTTATTGCAGAAATTGCATACTAAAGGACCTTCTTTATTAACTATTGCTTGTCGCTTTGCCGGAGGACCTCCAAATCTCTGGGACGAACTTGCTCCCTGATTAAATGGCCTTTTAAATGTCAATGGCCTCCCTTCCTTGGCTACCTGCTCCAGGCGACACGCTGCTTCAAACATCTCCGAGTAGGTCCTATAGGTATGACCTGCTAGATGCTCTCTTAGATGATACCTCAATCCTTGTTGGAACATATGTGCTCTCTCCTCTTCATCAGCTACCAGGTTTGAAGCGAATCGGCTGAGCCTCACGAACTCTGCAGCATAGGCGTCTACAGTCCGATCTCCTTGCTGTAATGTCAGAAATTTCTTCCTCATTTCCTGCCTTGCTGATGCTTGAAAGAATCTGGCAAGAAATGCTTCCACAAACTTCTCCCAGGTTAGAGGTTCCTTGTGCTTTACTTCTTCAGCAAGCCACCATATTCTAGCTATATCGGTCAACTGAATGCACACTACCTCTACTCGATTTTCTTTTGGAATTCTTGCAGCCCTTAGAAGATTCTCCATATCTACAATCCACTGTTCAGCCTTCAGTGGTCCTTCTGTTCCAGAAAATACTGATGGCTGCAGTCTTCGAAAGTCTGACACCATTCCAGTCAATCTCTAGAACCAGCTAAATCTAAGGTGTTTCCAAAAGGAGGAGTTTTGGAGGCTATGGAAGTAGGAGAAGGAATGATCCCAGTAGTATCAGAATTCTTAGATATATTTCCTGAAGAAATACCTGAACTACCACCAGTAAGGGCAGTAGAATTTACTATTAATATTATACCTGGAGCTGAACCAGTTTGTAGGCCACCTTATCGGATGGGAGTTGTAGAGCTAGAAGAAGTTAAGAGACAAGTAGATGAGCTACTAAAGTTGGATTTTGTGAGACCCAGTGTTTCACCTTGGGGAGCTCCAGTGTTATTAGTAAGGAAGAAGGATGGGAGTCAAAGACTGTGTGTGGACTATAGAGGTTTGAATGCAGTAACAATTAAAAACAAATATCCGTTACCAAGGATAACTGATCTATTTGATCAATTGGGTGGAGCAAGGGTATTTTCAAGGATAGATCTTCGTTCTGGATTCCATCAAGTAAGAGTCCGAACAGAAGATATTTCAAAAACTGCATTTAGAACCAGACATGGTCATTATGAATATTTGGTGATGCCATTTGGTGTGACTAATGCTCCAGCAGTGTTTATGAATTTAATGAACCATGTTTTTACTCAGTATCTGGATAAATTTGTGGTAGTATTTATTGATGATATATTAATCTACTCTAAAAATAAAGAAGAGCATGCTGAGCATTTGAGAACAGTTTTGCAAACTCTTAAAGAGCAGAAGTTATATGGGAAACTGAGCAAATGTGAATTTTGGTTGGATAAGGTTGCTTTCTTGGGTCACATAGTTTCAGGAGATGGTGTATCAGCTGATCCTAAGAAGATAGAAGCTGTAATGGATTGGCCTGTACCGAAATCAGTATCGGAGATTCGGAGTTTTCTGGGATTGGCTGGATATTATAGGCGATTTGTACAAGACTTTTCAAAAATTACATCTCCTCTAACTAAATTGACTAGGAAAGGAGTGGAATATGTCTGGACGGAGGAATGTAACAAGGCATTTGAAGAATTAAAACGAAGACTGACAACAGCACCAGTGTTGGCAATTCCAGACAATTCTAGGGAAATGAAGGTCTATAGTGATGCTTCAAAACAGGGATTGGGATGTGTATTGACACAAAATGGAAGAGTAATTGAGTTTGCATCAAGACAATTGAGACCTCATGAGAGAAATTATCCAACTCATGACTTGGAATTAGCAGCGGTGATTCATGCTTTGAAGATTTGGAGACATTACTTGCTGGGACAGAAGGTAGAGGTATATACTGATCATAAAAGTTTGAAGTATATTTTCACTCAAAAGGAACTGATATTGAATTTTGCACATGAAAATTTTATAATCTTTCTTCAATTATTTTTTTAATTCATGATAACATACTTGCATTTCCATGACTGTACAGGACATGTAGTATCATAACACATGATCTGTAATATTAAAACACATGACTTGTAATATCAAAGCACGTGGCATGTAAAACACATGACTTGTACTATCAAAACTCGTGACATGTAAAACACATGACTTGTAACATGATAAATTAACACATGATACATTAGTATACATGATTTGTAATATCAAGGTACATGACTTGTAGTATGATAGATATTAGTGCAAAGTTGTAACACAATGCATATCATCAAAATCATTACAATTATCTCTGTGACTTATTCGTAATTGTTTCTTATTTCTTGATATCTATCAGATCTAGTATCGTACCTATCTTATTATTGTCTACTCGTTTGAGGTATCTATCTTGAATTTTTTATTGACCCTTATCTGGTCCGTTGCAGAATAATGTCGACCCAATCTCCTGTAAGTACGAGTGCAAGTCCAATAGATGATACGTCTGATCTTAGAAGCCTAGTACAAAGGGTAGCACAGACGCAGGTTCTTATGTGGCAGTAGCCCTATGGTCTTCCACCTA
Organism: Dracaena cambodiana; assembly: GCA_036321105.1. NCBI lineage: Eukaryota > Viridiplantae > Streptophyta > Magnoliopsida > Asparagales > Asparagaceae > Dracaena > Dracaena cambodiana. Next base: position 2,772,241 of record JAYEPQ010000006.1, on the reverse strand, counting down.
AACCTAGGCTCTGATACCACCCTGTAATGCCCCCGATTCCCAAAATGGAGGACGTTACTTATTACTTATACTAGGCAACCCAATAGTCACAGGATCTTGGAATAACCGTAACTACTGCCACAATCAGATGAATAAATAATATGTCTGAAACTGAAATGGTTCCATTTATACAAAGAGTTCATTACATAAAACGGCACACTGCTTTAAATATGAACACAAAAGAGTCGAAGAGAAAAGCAGTGCCCAGACAAAAGGAAATACAAACAAAATATACAAAAGTTCTCCAAGGGTACTTCGCTTGCCTATTGTCACTCGATCTGTCCAACGAAGTACGGGTCTTCAACTGGGGCTGGATCCCCTTCTTCACGTTCCAAATCTGGGTTCAAAATCCAGGGGATTAAACCCGGCAAGTAATACATTTAAAATAGGAATTGTGTACTATCATAGTACATGAATATCAGTGTGCATGAGCATGTTTAGGTCAGTTTTGTTTGTGTGCATATAAAGTAACATGAAGGCAACATATAAATTAACATGAAGTGAAGCATAAATAAATTCACAAATAAATGCGCATGACAATAAACATGACAATAACTACTCTATCTATTTAATCATATATTCTATTGGTCTCAGTCATCGTCCAATTTAAAATTTTGAAACTGTATTAATGGATAAGATAGCGCTATTCTCCATTGTCGTATAAGTGCCCGTGCATACCCGGGACCCGGCCCCAATATTCATGGCGCTGAACCATGACATGCCGCTAGGCACTCAATCACGTTCCGTACTGTATTACAGTACGGACTTACCACTCTGGGTAGATATCAATTGGTGATCCAGTAATCACCCAGGCCGCTGCAGTAAAAGAATCCGGCCCTAACAAGACAATCAATCCTTATACGGCAAGGCTCTTATCCATCATATAGTTTCTCCCATCCCCGTGTTCATATTGAATTTTGCACATGAAAATTTTATAATCTTTCTTCAATTATTTTTTTAATTCATGATAACATACTTGCATTTCCATGACTGTACAGGACATGTAGTATCATAACACATGATCTGTAATATTAAAACACATGACTTGTAATATCAAAGCACGTGGCATGTAAAACACATGACTTGTACTATCAAAACTCGTGACATGTAAAACACATGACTTGTAACATGATAAATTAACACATGATACATTAGTATACATGATTTGTAATATCAAGGTACATGACTTGTAGCATGATAGATATTAGTGCAAAGTTGTAACACAATGCATATCATCAAAATCATTACAATAATCTGGTTTCATTCTGGGAGTCAAGTGAATTATATAATAATCCTGCATTATTTTTAAACCCAACATATGTATTTATTATATTTCCAGGCTCAATCATATATATTATGTATTTCTCTTTTAATTGAAATCTAATTTCTTACTATTATTAATTATGTTTGATTAATCCAACTAAGTCCAATTTAAATCTCTCCAAGCTCAGTAAATTCCTACTTTTTCATATCCCTATTTCAATTTTATTTTCCTTTTCTTTTCTCTTTTTTTTTTTTTCCTCCTTTTCTTTTTTTCTTTCTTTTCTTTTCTCCTTTATTTTCCCTTGGGCCAGGCCAAGCCCAGTTTCTTTTATTTTTATTTTATTTTTTTCTTTTCCTTTCCTTTCACCTCACAAAACACAGAACAGGCCCAGTTACAAATTTTTTTTTTTTCTCTTTTTTTTTTCTTTTTGTTTTTTTTTTTCTTTTTGCATGGGTTTCTTGCTACGTAATTTTTTTTTTCTTTTTTTTTTTTTTTTTCTTTTTGCATGGGGTTTTCTTGCTACGTAATTTTTTTTTTTATATAAATAATAATAATAAGCAAATATCATAATATTTCTATATATCAAAATTAATCTGGCTCAGTTCTTAATATCAGGTAATAGTCCAAAATATGAACAAGCATTTTTACAAGATAATTTACATATACAAAATTCAATAAATAAACGAATGAAAATAAATAAAATAAAATAACGAAATGAAAGAAAATAGCAGTATTACTTGCCTTGGCTCGATCTCGAATAGTTGGTTTGAATCTTCGATACGGTTTGATTTTTCCTCTCTTCTTCTACTCTCTTTATTTTTATTTTATTTTATTTTATTATTATTATTATTTTTTTCCTTCTTCTTCGGTTTGGTTGCAGGCAGAGAGAGTGAGAAAGGAAGGCAGAGAAAGTGAGGGAGAGAATGAGACAGAGATAAGGGAGGGGTGGGGTTTTTATTTTATTTTATTTTTTTTTTTTTCCTTTCCTCACATGCTGGTGACACTTGCACTCCATGCAACCCCTTTTTTTTCCATCGCGACAGCACACCATGCCACTCCCTTTCTCTTGACAGCAAAGAGCAGATATAAATAAATTTTTTTTTTTAATTTAATAATTTAATAATTTTGATTTCATGTAATATTCTTCAAATAATACCAAATTTATGTAAGACGTAGTGCTCGACGAGGGGAATACTACAAAATTATCCGTTTGTTGTTTCGATGTCCGGAATAAATGAACTGAAATTCCGAAATAATTAGAAGAATAATTTTAATATTATTAAATTAACAATTTTGGGAGTATTTTTCGGCCTCGTAAGAAAATCTCCAAAAATTCTAAATATTACAAAACTAATAATCGCGAAGACCGAATGTCATTTAGGTTTGTGGATTTAAAGTTATGTTAACCGAAAGTTATTTCGGTGTCCAAAATTGGCTTCGGTGGACTTATTCGGCACTACGGTCTCAAGAGAGTAATACAGGTAGCTCAAAATTTGGGGTATTACATATGTGGTAATAGATTGTCCTTACTCAAAGGAAATTTGGATGGAGGTGGCCCTTTAGCACGACATTCAGTTAAGAGGGGATTCTATGTCGTCGGTATGAACACGGGTTGATCCCAGGAGAAGTAGCCCCGACATGCGTAGGATTGTCATAACTGCTATCACCTAGAACCTGTGGTTGGAGAGGAACAAAATAATATTTAGGGATACGGTTTATAGTATGGACCATTGTATTTATTATATTACTAACGATGTGTTATTGTGAATAACAGTTTTTAGAGATTCAGGGACGACATTTCATGCCACCCACTTCAGAATCAATGCCACGAAGAGTCATAGACTACCATCAGGGACAATAGAGCCAGGCGATGGAGCGGAGGAGGTGGCTCGTATGGTTCAGGAGGACGAGAAGTAGGGACAGTGGAGGCCTACCGCTTGCATGCTCGCTTACGGTGGCGGATGTACTTATTTTTTATAACTATATAGTTTGTACTAGTCAATGTTGTAACTAATTTTTGCATTTGGATTGGTATTTGTACTTTTCTTTTCTTTTCCGTTATTTAGGTTGTTTGTAAGTTCTGTTAAAACCGTTTTAATGGAACGCCGGGGCAGTAGCTCACCGTTTTATTTTAAAAAAAATAATTCTCCAAACCTCTAAATTCAACAATAAGCATAACTAAATGTCCAAACTCTAATAAACTAGTTTTCAACAAGCTTCAAGCTGTAGAAAACAAATATCAAATTGCCCAATAGCTCGAAATTATTGAAACAAGCATCAATTATCAAACTTCAACCGAACCCATTTGAAAAAAATTCGAACTTTAACGAAATATGAGAGAGAGAGAGAGAGAGAGTGACGGATTCCTCAGAGATGATGCAGAGCTCACAATGGCTGATCCCTCTCCTCGAGAACTCGAGAGCAGAGTAGCCCGCAGCAACCCCACCACCGAGTATCATGTACACGAAGGCCCTCCCCATTTCCGCTCTCTCTCTTCTTTCTCTCTCTAGAATTTTTTTAAAAATTTTGTTTGATTTTGTTTTTTGTTTTTTTTTTTTTTTTTTTTTTTTTGTTTGGCTCAAACTGTAGACTCTGTAGGTATGGGCGAGCTCGCTCTCTCTCTGCTCATGCGAACCATTTCTTTTGACAAGCCTCGGATTGAGAGAGCAGACACCATTTTTCCCTGTAAGCCCCCTTTGTCAACGGTTCAAATTAATAGTCCAAATTAAAAATGTACTGTACAGTAGACTCGCTAGGAAAAGTGGGGTGCTCCTTTGGAAACTCTCCTCGGATTTCGTGATATCATATCTAATGTGGTGAATTTCCAGAGGAGCACATCTTTTTTTTCCTAGTGAGCCCACTTAAAAATTTACTTTTATTTACAACTTTACCATTTAAATTTTAGGACAAAAATACGCTTATCTTTAACATCTCTATTCTCTCTCATCTCCTCCACCATTATTATCCTTCCACCGCTGTCGTTGCTGTCCCTGCTTTCTTTCGCCACTTCAGAGCCGATCGTCGCGACGACTTCGGTCTAAAATACCATAAAGCCTTAGAGAGAGGGATCCACTTGCTCATTCCGATCGTCGACAAGAAAATCTATGTCCACTCTCTCAAGGAGGAGTTCATCCACATCTCCGACCAGTCGGCCATCTACAGCGACAACATCATTGTCCTTATCGATGTAATTGTTTGCGTTAGAGTTTGTAAATTTGGGACTTTTTTTGTTGGGGGAAAAATAGGATTTTTTGTTGATTTTGATTTGGGTTTTTGCTTCAGATTGTGGATTTTAAACTCGCGTCATAAGAAGTGAGTAATGTCATCCATGTGGCCGTGCGGTGAAGGAGCTGTTGCAAACGACGTTGAGGAGCGAAGTAAGAAAGATAGATTTGGATCCCCTATGGTGAATTCGGACTTACAGTCTCGGATCTATCTTATCAGATCTGGACTGTCTAGATTGGATCAAGGTGACAGATTGTCTCCTTGATCCGGGCTAGACAGGGCGGATCCGATAAGGTGGATCTGAGACTACAGTTTCGGATCCACCATAGAGGATCCGGGCTGTCTAGTCCGAACTTATTGCAATGTTAGAAGAAAAATAAGAAAATGTAATTTTTGAAATTTTAGGCGTGCTCACTAGGAAAAAAGGGAGGATATGCTCACTAGAAAAAGTGGGCTCACTAGAAAAAATAGTGTGCCTCTCTAGAAACTCCCCATGCTGAGCCATCTCAAGCCCCAACAAGAGCTGCAATTTTTAATTTTTAAATTTCAAAAAACCTATCAAAATTATCAAAAACAATTATGGTTTGCATATAAGAACCCTAATTCATCATGCACATCTTTTTACAACTGTAATTATTGTAAGTGCGTAAATGATTACGATTACAGTTATAAAATTTTACAATTGCAATTGTAATCAAACAATATAAAAGCCTCACTTACAATCCACCTTACGAGTACGAGTTGCAATCCCAAACCAAATAGTAACTTGGTTTTATCTTGAGTTTTCGTTTTATTCATTCGAAGCCGCTTTCTATTTCTCACTTTCCATTTACCTTAATTAGTCTTGCTACTCGATTCATCTTGACTCTTGGCTTAGAACTGATTGACTTTCTCCAATTTTTGACTTGATTTGACATATAGCTGTTTGATTTGTCAAATTTTTTCCAAGATTTTATTTAAGTAATGGATTCTTTTTGGATTTCGAATGATGTAGTTGGATCTTGACACTTGAACTTGTAAAACTCTATTATTTTGACTTTTTTTTATTCTTCATTCAAAACATATTTCTCTGCGCAACACACTGAACTAGCATTCGTAACATATTATTTTGTAACAACAATACTGAATAGGAGAATAAAAATGTAAGAAAATCATGCTTATCCGTTGAATACTTAATCTATAATCATTTATACCTACAATCCGCAATAGGAGCATAATAAAATAAAAAGAAGTATCATATCTCTGGGAAATTCTATTAACGTATGGTGATTTACTCTTCGTGCACAGATGTTAAAATTGTATATAATTATAAGTTTGTCATATTATTTTTTTGACTAATTTACCGTTTCAAAACTCAAATCTCTAACGCTTTTTAAAAATTTAGGAAACTGTTATCTTTTTTCTCCTCTGTTGTTTCTAAACCCAAAAAACACACCTTTTTAGGTATTTAAATCTAAAAACAAACACATCTCTTACAAACTCATTGATTTGATTTTTTGACTTTCTAAAATTTTTACATTCACGTTACTAAAAAAGTTTGGAAGAATTTTAAATTCTTCGAATTCACTGAATAAGAAAGATTAGGGTTTATAGTTTTATTTTTTTGAAACATATGGAAAAATTCAACATGAAATTGGTTTCGGAGAACAAATCTAAGGTATGGTTTAAAATTATTCTTAGTTTTTGATACATTTTTATTTGCTATTTAGTATTACTAATTTTTTTGTTTGCGGGAGACGGCCGTCACTAGTCGGGTATTAACATTCTACCAGATTACTTTTAGGTTGGGTATTAATATCCGACCACTATATTTTTCTGTTAGATATTAATAACCGACTCAAACAAATTGGACAATAATTGTTACATTTCATGATTATCCGACTCAAAAAGATTGTTATGTGGGTTTAAATACACGAAAGAAATTTGGAGAGAGAGGGAGAGGATCGACAGAATGTGGTTAAGTCTGAATCGCGGACAAAAAATAGAGAGGAGGGAGAAAAAGGGAGTGGAGAGTAAATTGGTAATATTTCAAAATGAGAAATCGGTATAGAGAGTAATCTGAGCGTAAAAAGTAAATCTCCGAGAGTAAATATAATTTCTCCTTATCTCCAACGAAGACTTGCATTCCCCCTTTTTTTTTTCAAAAAATAGTCATAGTTTTTGTTTAAAGTGAAAATCCTAACAAAATAAAGTAATACAAGGAGTCCACGTCCCTCGCTAATCACTTCTAATTACGGTAATATTTTATCATTATCTCCTTTCGAAAGCTTAAATATGCTTAATAGAGTTTATTTAACTCATTTCCATTCAACTCTTGATCTTGTGATTCTATGATAGAGAAAGCACAGGGCTCTAAAGGGAAATTAATAAATAATTCTTACCTATATACTCCAAGAATAATAAATAATAAATGTTAACTTTTTTTTTTGGAGAGTATAAATGTGGAAACTTGCATTCATTTTATGAACAAAGAATGATAATCTTAGTAGGACATTATAAATAGCAGTAGTGGGAGAGCAACAGCAAAAACAACAACTAAGTCTTTTATCTCAAGTATTTGGGATAAACTATATAAACCAAAATAGAATTATGCCGGATCGATCACGTTGCTAATCCTTCTCTATTCATTCCTATCAATTAATATGTCCTCATTTGAACATTTAGAATCCATATATTTTCGTATAATCTCCATCAATGTTTTCTTTGGTCTTCCATTCGCTCTTTTAACTTGTCTCATGTTGATAAGCTCCCCCCGTCGAACTGGTGAATTTGTAAATCTACGTTACATATGACCAAACTATCATAAGGGATTTTCTCTCATCTTCTCATTTTAGGCGGTTAGTAATTACGTGTTCGTGAATTTTGATTATAATATATCACCTCTCTTCAATATGCGAGAGGTTTCAAGTGAGAGAGCAACACAATAAGTGTAATCCTTCCATATTCATTCCTATCAATTAATATCTCCTCATTTGAACATCTAGAGTCCATATCTTTTCGTATAATCTCCATCAGTGTTTTTTTTTTTTTTTTTGTCTTCCCTTCGCTTTTTTAACTTGTCCTACGATGATAAGTTTCTCTCGTCGAACTGGTGTATTTGTACATTTACGTTACACATGACCAAATTATCATAAGCAATTTTCTCCCATCTTCTCATTTTAGGCTGTTAGTAGTTACGTGCTCGTGAATTTTGATTATAATATATCACCTCTCTTCAATATATGAGAGGTTTCAAGTGAGAGAGTAGCACAATAAGTGTAATCCTTCTCCATTCATTCCTATCAATTAATATTTTCTCATTTGAACATCTAGAATCCATATCTTTTCGTATAACTTCCATCAATGTTTTTTTTTTGGTCTTTTCTTCGCTCTTTTAACTTGTACCACGTTGATAAGTTCTCCTCGTCGAACTGATGCATTTATAGGTTTACGTCGCACATGACTAAACCATCATAAGCGATTTTCTTTCATCTTCTGATTTTAGGCTATTAGTAGTTTCGTGCTTGTGGATTTTGACTATAATATATCATCCCTTTTCAATTTGCGAGAGGTTTCAAGTATGAGAGCAGCACAATAATTATAATCATTTTAGGTTATTAATAGTTATGTGCTCATGAATTTTAAGTATAATATATTACCCGTCTTCAATTTGCAAGAGCTTTCTAGTTTGATATTCAATAGGAATTCAATCTGTATAAATATGTATAAATCTGTGTGTGAGTTTGAATTAAAAAAAATAAAAAATAAAAGAAATTAATATTTACAGTGCTTGCTTACGTGCCCTTCTCATATCCACCCATTTCGGTGTTTGTGTTCTGCTTGATCCACCAAAGACAAAAAAAGGGATGAAAGAGACATGGGGCTCACCATATTAACCCGATCCCGACGTGGGGCCCACGCCCCCACTCCCTCATCGGGAGTTTCTAAAGGAGCACACTATTTTTCATAGTGAGCTCACTTTCTAACGCTGAAAGTTCCAACGAGGACTATCTAGTGGGCTCACAGGGAAAAGTGGTGTGCTCGTTGGGAAACTCCCCCCCAACCCTCCACTCTCGCCGCTGCCTCTCTCTCTCTCTCTCTCTCTCTCGATCGATCGAAGACGCCGGCGAGAAAAGGAAAATTAAATTTTCCAAAAAACCCCCCGCCTCATCCTTCTCCTTACTCTAAGCCCCCTCGCTCTCAGGCGAAGCCCGCGGGAGAAAATTTTTCGCAAACCCCAACTTTTTTTTTTTTTTTTTTATACATTTCATCCCCTCCTTCCTTTTCTCCCGCCGATGCCAAACCGGGAAACAACCGAAACCCTAGAGCCCCCCGGTACCCAAACCCTAGACCCCGAAACCCTAGCCGACCCCCAAACCCTAGCTCAGCCCGAAATCCTAGCGCCAATGTCGCAGCCTCAGGAGCTAGGGTTAGGGTTAGAGTCCAGCCGCGAGCCCGACCCATTCCCGGCCGCTGACGCCTCCGCCACCGTTTCCTTCGCCGTTGGCGATTTTGTCTGGGGGAAGATCAAGGGTCGCCTGTGGCCCGGGCGAGTTTGCGATCCCTCGGCGGCGTCCGATCACGCGAAGAAAGCCCCACGGAAGGACGAAAAGTCGGTTCTTGTAGCTTATTCTGGCGATGGTAGCTTCGGCTGGTGCGATCCCTTGCAGTTGAAGCCTTTCGTCGAGGGTTTCGACGAGACGGCGAGGTCGAGCAGGTCGAAGAGCTTCGGAGCTGCGGTGAGCGCCACTGTGAGCGAGATTGGGAGGTGCTTGGAGGCGCAGTTGTGCTGCAACTGCTTGCCCAAAGAGGAAAGGATCGAGCTTGCGAAGTATTTGGCAAAGGGCAGCAGCAAGATAAGGAATTTTTCGGCTGAGGAGTTTGTCAGGGTGGTTAGAGATGTGGCGGCTGAGGTGTCGGTTGTTAACTTGCTGGAGGCAGCAATGTTGAAGAGTTGGGTTTTGGCTTTTGAGAGGGGGGTGGGGGTGGGGGTGGGGGTGGGTGTGGGCCATAGTAGGAAGAAGGTAACAGAGTTGGTGGACAAGATTGATCTTGATGTTCCGGCGATTGAGACGACTGAAGGGAAGGAGGAGGGTGATGGGGTTTCGAATTGCCCGGAGGTTTCGTCAGCAAAGTGGGGCAAGGGTAGGAAGAGAAGGAGCATGGCTGCGCTTATTGCGCAGATGGATTTGGATTCAGTCGAGGTGAGTGATGACAGGGAGAAGGAGGGGGAGGAAGAGAAGAAGGTTAGGGAGAATGGCAGTGCTGGTGATGAGGTTAAAGAGGAGGAGGCCAGTTCAGGGAGACGGGAGAGGAAGAAGAGCAAGTACCTTTCTCCGCCTTATACTTATTTGAGCGGAGGGCTCGCTAAGATTTTGGTGCCCCCAAAAAGTTCGGAGGCTAGGACTCCAAAGAGTCCACAGGGTTTGGCTTCGAAGTGTAGCACCGAGGGGTTGCAGAAGGAAGAGGAGAGTAGTGTCTATTTCCAAGTAGATGGGATTGATACCAGGGAAGTGCTTTCTGAGTTTCTAGCAACGGCTGTTAACCCTTTTCATATGAAATGGAACCGGTCGGCTAGGGCAGTTAGAGGATTCTTTGCTGAATTTAGAAGCTCGCATTACTCCAGTGGTGCAAAGTTTGATGCTTACCAAAAACTGTTTGCTGGATCTGTTGGTGTTGAAGAAAAAATCGCAAGCGATGAGGTGGACAATAAGTCTGAAGAGAGTACTAAAACCAAGGTGAAAAGGGGAAGAAAGAAGAAGGATATAGTTAATGGTGAGGGAGCAACTCCAGTTGATAAGTTTGACGATGGTATTAAAAGTGAGGGGACAAGGGGAAGAAAGAAGAAGGATATAGTTAATGGTGTAGGAGAAACTCCAGTATGTTTAAGTCATCGGACAGCCGAGACAGCCAAGCATTCTGAGAAGAAAGATGAAGCTGCATCAAAGAGTACACCAGTGGCACAGGAAAGCAAGGCAGCTCCAATTTCAGATAACACTTCGGTGCGCAGAAGGGGAAGAAAAAGGAAGGCTGAAGCTAATCAGAGCACCACTGTGAAGTTGGGTTGTGGGACTGTGGAACTAGTAAAGAACGGGCAGGAGCAGGCAAATGGAGAGGAAGTAGCTAATGTGAAAGCCCTGGGACTATCTGCAACTTTGGGGCAGGAAAGCATTAACGGTGATGATGGACCTGTTGTCAATGTTCCTGTTGGTATGGGAAACAATCCGACCAATGGGTCAGGAGAGGGGAAGTCCATGCAGAAGAAGAAAAGCAAGAACTCAGCTACTCATGAAGATCCTGCAGCGCTCGTGTTGATGTTTTCTCCTGAGACCACTTTACCTTCCAAAGAAGATATTGTTTCTGCATTTAGCAAGTATGGCCCCGTGATTCATGCAGAGACTGAGTTGCTAAAAGAATCCAGCACTGCAAAAGTTACGTTTGGGAGAACTTCGGATGCAGAAAAGGCATTCAATGACAAGGTTGCTGCATTAGGACTGCCTGTTGCCAATTATCGCATCCGTTATCTTGCAGGAAACAGCTCACCTCCTTCTCAAACCTCAATTCCAGTTCCGAAGCCTCCACTTCCTTATATTAGAAAAAGCCTCGAGAGGATGATATCAACTCTGAGCGGATCTGCACTAGAGAAAGTTGCGGGGACTTCTGAGGATCTGAAGCCCGAGACAAGGGACAATCTTGTTGGGGAGATGCAGGGGCTTCTGATGAAGGTTGACAAGATGTTGACTGGACCGGCTCCGGGTACCTCCTCTTAGTTTAATATATTAACTTCTAATATATAGACATAGTTCATAGTTCTCTTAGATTTAAACTCTTCTGTTTCATCTCCTTCCGTTGATTATTTTAAGAATGTACTCTCTGTTTTATATTGTTATTGTCTAAACATTGGTATCATATAGTAGAAGGATCCTGTACATGGTAGGATGTATGTTCTTGCTGTTCTGCATTAGCCAATGGAGACTGTTGCACATTTTGTTTCAGTCGTGTATTTGCTTAATTTTATGTTGGGTTTCTAGTACTTAAGTTTCATATTTCTGTTTTCGATATTTTTCACGTCTAAAAAAAATAAGAAAAAGCTGAAACAGTTGAAAGTTATCTATAGGAATATTAGGTTAGATTGATTGTCTGATATGCTTTATATAAACTGTTTATGTTCATGTAGGCATTTCATTTTTCCTTCTTGCTTGACTTCTATATTAAGATTGTTTGACCAGTTCTGGGAATCATGCAAAGAATGATTCATAAACTCTGCACAAGATTTGGAACAGATTCATGTGAACTGTGGAATTTGTAATGTGGCATGCTTATTATGGGTGTGAATATTTCAGTTCCGTGTGGTTTACGTTATGTGCCTCTCTGGAGGTGGAAACAAGTAGTCTTTCTCATCTTCGATGTATGGTATTGTTATGTTATATGATGTTTGGTGCTTCTTCACCTGCTACCTTTTTTTGCTCCATCCGGGCTGCTCAAAGGAGAAGGCTGCAGGCGTGGAGTCTATCAAGCACATTGTGCCCAGAGAGGTACTTCATATATATTATACAACAGTTAACATTGACTCCGAGTTGATTTATTTATTTCTTGGCTTTGGCATCTTGCTGGTATTGTTCACACCAACTTGGGTTCTTCATTTGCTTAGCTTAGTAGGTACAACCTAGTATTATACTACTAATTATACTACTAACATTGTGATATAGTTATGTCTGTGTATGCTTAATTTAACTTGTGTCTTTGCTGTAGCGATAAGTACTCCATAACATGCTCATTTTGTGTGTGAATGTTTTGTCTTATGTTACATTGTGTTCCCCCATGCAACGTTAACTACTTAAATTCTCATCAGTCTAATTTGGCCTGTAATTATACATGACATTTAGGTACTCTGTCACCTACTATCCTTTTGATTTGTTATGGGTAGCTGCTCACACAAGCGGGCAGCAGCTATGGAATCTATTGAGTATTTGACAGGTGCTTCCTATTATCATTACATGTACCCTTTAATATCAACTCATAGGTCGTTGCATTCCTTACCTTTCTAACTTGTTGTTCGATTCACTCTATTGCTTGGATTCTTAATTTGTTCAGCTTAGTAGATTTAAATTTGTACTATATTAAATTACAATTGGTATCATAGTTGTCAAATAAGGATATGTATCTTGTATTGTTTTATCAATGTATCTTATTGCACATTGTATAGTAAGATACATTGATCGATGTATATTAGATAAGTAATCAAGTACATGACAATGAATATAATAAAAATCTAATAAAAATCTGAGAAAATTTAAAGTATAAGTCTACAAATAACCAAGAAAAAACGCTATAAGTTGGTAAAAAGCACAAAATACAAGTCAATAATGGAATAGAAATAGGTAATTAGCATTCGAAACACACAAGTAACATGTGGTACGGTGCTAAAGCCTAATCTCTTTGCAATTGTGTAAGATATAAGAGGTTCAAAACCCTACTTGCATCAGGCTATATCCTTTTTAGGGATGGTAATGGACGTGTCCATGGATCAATTTTTGACCCGGGCTATACAAAATTTTGAATTAAAAATGAAAATTTTATTTTTCTAATTAAAAATTTTATATAGAGAGGACTAAAAATTGGCCTGCGGACGGTCCATTGCCATCTCTAATCCTTTTTAAGGGGATTAGGATAGGGATGGCCATGATTTTTATCCTAAAATAGAAATCCAATTGCAATGATCATAAGGTCATTTGATCAAATGAGAATATTAACAAACAAATCCATTACTAAATTAACTTGAAGTTGAAGAATATTATTTTCATTTTCCTCACTTTCATCTCCTTCGCTCCACACTAACTTCTCCTTCTCCACTATCTTCTTCTTCCCTCTTTCTTTTTATTCTTCCTTGTTGGAAATTGCATTCAAGGTCTTCCTAATAATTATTTTACAATGATTTATTAAATTGGAATGAAGAACTAATTGATTAAAATTACTATACCCGTTTGTTCATTCATCAACTTCAAGACACCCATGAACATCAATCTAAGCAGTATCTCTGTAAAAGGGATCTATTTCAATAATCCATTCATCAATGGATTTTGTATCCGATAGATGAATCGGATCATGTGTTTTAGCAGTCTCCATCCTCGTTTGTTGCCTTATTCCAATTATATATTGTTTTTAACGTAGCAAAATAATGAGCCTGCTAATCATCATGTATCATATTGTTTCCTTCTGTATTGTGTGGTACATATTGCATTCATGGGATGTGGATAACTATAATCGGTATGATATAGTTATGCTTGTGCTTTGTTTTTTGTTTTTTTCTCTGTTGGTCGTGTTGTTATATTGTATATGTAATGTGTTCTGGTGGATCTAAGCTGAAGCTATATTTATATTGTATTTATGGGAGTGAAGCTTAAGAAGTAACATTGCTTATTCTATCACCGCTTTTGAGTTAAGTGCAGAAAATTGTAAAGTCATAAATCATTTGGAAATTACTATATATAGCATATTTTAGCCATACTAAGTGCAGAAAATTGTAAAGTCATAAATCATTTGGAAATTATTCTATCACCGCTTCTGTAGTCTGATTTCTTGATCTATACTTCGTTCATTATTGATGACAATCCATTTGATTGCTTCTGTTGAAACTGTTTCGTCTATCCATCTTCCCTTCCTCTTTCTCTCTCTCTCTCTCCTTTTTTTTTTCTCTTTTGTTTGAATTGCATTTTCTTCAAATACCACCCCAATTCTACTTGTATGTTTTTTTTCCCCATTGTAGTTGCTGGTGTTGCACGTCTTTCCTTTCTCTCTCTCTCTCTCTCTCTCTCTTTTTTATCACACGAATTCTGTACTCTATTGTATTGTTTTATTTTTCGCTTTGTATTGTAATGTCTAAAATAAGGTTTCTTTGATAATTCGTGTTATTTAAAGTTAGGTTTGGTTATATAAAGGAGTTAGTTGTTGGAGGAAGAATAGACTTAAAAAGGATGCTCTTTCAACAGCGAGTTTATAACTGGATTGTTCTTCCACTCATGATTATGGTTGTCGTTAGTTTATTCTTAATCAAACTTGTGGACATCTCATGTCTACAGACTCTACACATTTCAAGTTTTGGCTTTCAACTGGTGACGTCGATTTATATTTTAGAGATGTTTAATAGGGTTAAGACTAAATAAACCACTAGCAAATAAGTGAGGGGTTTCATACATGTATTAGATTACACTTTCAGACTTTCCTTTTTTGTATTTTTTTTTTCCTTTTTTTGAATTTTGAATCTGCGGATTAATCATTAAGATTTTCTTTCTTTGTGCTTTTGATAAAATATGTTATAATCACGATGGGTTTGATTTATACTTTACAGACACATGCGCTGATGTCACTTGTCGTGCCTCGTATGACTGTATCTCATCTTTTTAAGGATTTGTCATATCACCATATCCTTTTCATGTCTATCCATGCTTCCTAGACATTATATCTTTTAACAGTATCCAACATAATATTCAATGACTAATGTAATTGTATACATTGATCTTACTGTAAGAAAGGATTGCAATTGAAGGTTGATTCCAACTATTGAATATGATTCCAACTATTGGTCATATTCAATAATCTCTAGTTAGTATGCATCTTCA
This sequence comes from Dracaena cambodiana, assembly GCA_036321105.1. NCBI lineage: Eukaryota > Viridiplantae > Streptophyta > Magnoliopsida > Asparagales > Asparagaceae > Dracaena > Dracaena cambodiana. Next base: position 2,757,115 of record JAYEPQ010000006.1, on the reverse strand, counting down.
TGTCGAATATGGATATTGTGCTCTGTACCCAATCAGAATCTCTAATAGCCATATTTATGTCTGCCTTAATGTCTAATCTCCATTTCAAGTCAAATATGGATATTGAGTTCAATATCATCAATTTTAGTTTTATTTGTTATCATGTATGTATTTGTTAGAAGAAAACAAGGACCACTACAACAGTACATGTATTCGCCTGTTACTGCTAATATAGAAAAAAAAAAAAAAAAAAAAAAATGGAGGCAACCATGTGCTGTAGGCTCCCGCATTATAGGACTTGGGGAGAGTTTGATGTATGCAACCTTACCTATGTTTTGCAGATGGGCTATTTTTAGGGTTTGAACCCGTGACCCCTATGTTACGATGGAACAACCTTACCATTGCTCCAAGGCCACCCTTTTTGCATCTCTACGGCTAATGAACATTCAGAATTATCTATATATTTTGAAGCTACCTTTTCTTGATTAGTATGTCTTAAGTTGACCATATCCAAAATTCAACCCTAAATTTCCATCTTATTCTGAGGTGGTTGTTGCCAAATGGTCCACTTATCAAGTAATTGGGATCAAAATTTGGCTGCAGTCCTGGTTTTCTGAAGCTACACTATTCTTAGAATTCTTTGGCATGCACCCAATTTTTTTAAGCGATTATATTTTGTAGCTAAAGATTCTTATTGTGTTATCTGTTTCCTGTTAGTCCATATTCCTGTTGTTTTTCATTAGTTTTTTGTGTGGAGTTATTCTCTATTGAATGCTGCTCATCGTACGGGAACAAACTTGAGCCCAGATACACATCTAGGGCTATTAGGTTGGTATTTTTGTGTGTACTGTCCAAAATAGTTCATTGTAGCTCCAGGTCAGATGCAAAATTGAATTCCGTACCAATTGAGTTTGGGTTTAATCTTGCCACCCATTCTCGTATACCAGTGGGTTCAGATTGTTCATGTGATCTTAACTAGTTTTGTACCATATCTTTCAAAAGCTATAGTGACTGTGATAGTAGTTTCCAATAGGCAATTGTGTTTAGATATAAACTTCCTTGCGAAATGACATAAGGTGAAGATGTTTAAAGTGTTCATACTTGTAAAGGTTTCTGCTAATGTCTAGGTTACATGGATAAACTTCAATATACTTAAACAAATGATCCAGCGCCGATCTCTGTACGTATCTGATAATTTACACTTGGGTACTCGATGGATTCCTGTTGGATACTCCTTCGATGTATTCATGAAGTTGTAATGTCTCTCCAACACATAGATATGTATCCTAAACTAAGCCGTTAAAAATTTAATGCATGAAGGACAGCTTCACATTCGCATCTCATTTGTAGGTCTAACAACAGTTTCTGATAGCTATTGAATATTACAACTTGGAATTATTTTATTTGAGTTGGTGTGTTTTTCTTAACCATTATGGTATTACAAATCCATGTAATGTATAAAAAAGTATCGGCTTATGTAACACATACTTCATATGCATAATGTGCCTGTACCTGTATCTCAGAGCTTCATGATTTGATGTATCCCCTTTCCTATATCATATTATATCACTATCATGTACCCTACGACTGCAACAGTAGACTTAGAGTCTAGAACATTTATTGTCATTTAGTGTAATTTAAGTTGTGTGTTTCCTGATAAGGACCTGTGTTTAATTTTTTTTATTATTATTTTTTTTCCAGGTGGGTGACCTGTGTGCATTTGATCATTTGAAAGATGTCTAATCTTTGGTCATGGTTTGCGATTTGGTATCTGTTTTGAATGTTAAATTGTTATAGCATATATGTACACAGGACTATTTCCGCTTAAATTTTTTAAATAAAAAAAAAAATTGGAAACTAAAAAAATAAAGAGAAGAATTAGCAAATTTTTAAAATTTGATTATGAAATGATTACAATCTCTTTCTTTTGATTACGAGGAACCTAGCTCGAGCAAATTTTTGATTCCGTTGACAATCCGACAATGGTGGAGGATAGGGGAAGATGGGTGAAGACTTTGCTTGATGCGAACTTCTCTCATCTTGATGGTTAAAAAATGTTGCTTTTTTTTTTTTTTTTTTTCTTTAGAGTATGAGCCCTTGATAGCTTGTTGCATTTCTTTAAAGTATGAACTCTTGATGGCTTGTTGTCTTTGCTTTAGATTATGAACTTAATCTTCTCCCTAGAAGGTATAATATGATAACCTCGGAAAAAGGACCCCCTTTTTTTATTTTTGGTTCTGTCTTATAGACTGCGGGCGATAAAATCAGTTTCCATCTGAACGGAAAGGTTCCCAATTTTATCATGGAACAACATGGAAACTACGTCATGATTACGCCTGATTGGACCGCTACTTGGCGGTCCAATTAGGACCATACGGTCTTGATCGTCTCGTCATGACTTTCGTTTTGATATGCACTGTTTTCTGGAATTCACCCTAGCTGACTGATCAACCCAATCTTTAAAAAGATCCTATTTTTGAAACAAATTATGATAAGATTTTCAATTAGTTTTGTAATAGAATTAGGATCCAATCTAACTTATAATGAGATCAGGGTTTGCAGCTTGTTTTTAGTATAAGATAAGAGTTTCTATTTTTTATTTGATTCTATCCTTGTCCTGGTCATTAATCCTTGTGATAGAATAAAAGTTGTATTCTCATTTAATTGCTTTCATATTTTCTTTCCACTATCAACTGCTTTTCCACAAGACTGATTTCCGCGAGACTAGTTTTCTATACATGAAGCTCCATTGTGCAAGGTTTTCCAAAAATTTTTGAACAGGTTTGTTCTGGTTTGACTGCTGGATAGCAGCATTGACCATTACCTGACGGTCAAACAAACTCTGATGGAATAGAATTTTGTTGCAAGGGGTTCCACTTGACTGGTAAATTCTTTTTCATCTGAACTAAAACTCTGAATTATTTCTACATTATTGTGTGGGCTTCAATTCTTCTCTGGCTTAATCATTATTCTGCACTTGGCACTTATTTGGATGTCAGGGACATGTTACTGTTATTTATCTGGTTCGAGCGTGCATATTCAACCCAATGATGCAAGCAAACAGACCTAGTAAACCGGCATTCGGATCCATATTCGATTGCTTTCTTAATGTATCTTCCTCTGAGCCCTATCGTGCTTAACCGAGGTGCAAAGTCCAAAGCATTTAGGAGCCGAGCTATGTGATCTGTGCATGTACAATGTCTACTAAAACCTAATTCAGTTTTTCATACTTGAAGGCATGAACCTGAGTTCTGTGAATATAATTTGCAACTTTTTAAAGAAGAGTTTGGTACCTTTTCGTCTTTCTCAATATTGGTTGGTGTTGCTTCTTGTGTTCTAGCTTGTGCAGTGATAGTTGGTCTTAGATTGGCTCTAAATTCACTTGTGCTTCTTTTGTTACTTTGGTTTTCTGGATTTTAGCTTCTAATATGAATTCTGCAGGATATTATCTTTTTTAAACAATATGTTTGCTGTTTTCCTAGCAAATCCTATATGCTTAGCACAGTTTGCCTTGGTGGGGACTCGGGAATATCTGTATCCTTCAGTTAGCAATTTTTGAAAACTGTGATCCATATTTTATGCTCTTTTATGCAATTTTCTTGCTATTTTTGTTGAGGTGGCAACTGATCCTGGATGTTTGTAGTTTTAGTCTTTTTTGCAGGCGATGTGATTTTGGAGTCATCTTTACGTTCAGAGGCTGTGATGAACATAATCTATATGCAAAATGTTACAGGTTTTAGTGCATACAGGTGAATTCTCAGTGGATCATTTTGGGCCCAGTATATGATTATGTTTGATTGGGCATCACGGTTAAGTCTGCCTTTGCTATGGAAGCCTACTTGTTGTTCAGTATGCTTCATTTTTAGTTTGGTTTTGTATGAATGCTTGTGTGCGCTTGTGCAGGTTTGGCAATGCGTGTGGCGTGCATGTCTTGGCACAACCACACCATCGTGTCTGGGCATTGCAACCCCTGTCGTTGTCACCTGTCAGGCAATTGGGCGAGGTTTGGGTCACTGGAGATAAAACGGATGGACTTCCAGAAGTCGATCAGCATTATTCACAGCCTCAGATGGTTTTCCTTCAGCTGAACCTTTCGATTAGGACACTTTCCTCAACAAATCAAACATAATCCTATCAAATCCAATGGACTCTCTGTAAGACTTAGTTGAAACTAAGGCACTCTAGTGCCCTGCTTTGTGCTTTTCTGTTGAAAACAATACCACAGCCTCTATTTGTAGGCCCCTGGAGAGCAACACAAATCTCCAGCATTGAGATTTGCCTGCCATGATGAGTGGGAGGAGGTGAAGTTTTGATTCTCAATATGGTCATGGCTGTGGTAATGGCTCTCTAAGCTCTTGTGATTGATATACACATTATTTGTTTCTTCATGTCATGCCCTCATAATGTCACATCGATGGATGGTTACCGAGGGAGCAGGTGTTTGATTGGCTAATAGCAAGAAAAATCATTGAGGACATGGTATTTTTTTATCGTTCCATATTCTCGTGCTGATTAGAGAGAGTGTCATCATCTATGAACCAATTAGCGATTGTAATCGATCATACGATCTTGATGTACGTTTATGTCAATTTTTTTTTATCATCTCTCTCTTTATTCGAGCACTCCACTTTGTGCAGTGAGTCAAACTTTTTCAGTCAGTCATTAATTTTCCAAAAATTTTCCAAACGGTTTTTATACCATTCGAGGAATCAATCTCTAATTAGAAAAAAAAAATATTTTTATAAAAAATAATAATAAATTTATAATTTTTTTAAACTTTAATAGGTGGGTTCACTAAGCAATGCGGTGGTGAGATAGAATTTCCCTAGGGAACTAAGGACAAACTAGGTCACGAGTCTCTGGTTTTTGTGGAAAAACACTCGGTTGATGAAAGTGATGCTGGTTTTTGTGGAAAAACACGCGGTTGATGAAAGTGATGCGGATGATACTTGTTTTGTAGCGGCGCAAGGATAAAAGGATTTATCACTAGTATGAATGGAGTTCAAAAATAAATCGATAAGAAAATTAATTGGTTAATATTATATAAAGTATTAATGCGAAATATAACTCTTTTTTTTTTGCTTGAATCTTTTTCATTTGATCCGTTCTTTTGGAGATGTAGTGTGAAAGAAACAATAACTTCTAAAGTTACAGAAATAGAAGTTGCAGTAATTTGTATTATTGTGTTTGGCTTATTAGTTGCAAATGATAACTAATATTGCAGAAATTTTCACATATTAATTTTGTTTAACTTTCAAGCGATCCGAGAAATATTTTATTTATTAATTGTATAATCATGTTGGCTAAAGTACGAGAAAGTCCCACAAAATATTAAAGTTTTTCCAGAAACTCTATAAACGCTTTTTATGTTATATAAACTTATATAAAATTTCAAATTTTATAGAAATCCCCACACGGCATAACGGAAAGATTACTTGATCTACTTAAAAACACAACAATTTCCTATTCTCCGACAACTTTAAATATATATATTTTGAATAAATATATCAGAAAGTGGTTATTTATAAAGTTGAATAGTGTGTGTAGAATGTATTTTTAAATCGATTTATTAATTTTCTGCTAATGCTATTTGGGGGGGTTTTGAAACCTCATGAGGGTTACATAGTCATGAGGATTTTTGGAAAAAACATGATAGTTTGTGGAGAATTTTATCTACTATAGCCATCACTGTTTACAAAAAAAAAGAGAAAAAGTGTCACTCACTCTTTTTTTTATTTTTTTCCTAACTGCAACTACTGCAAGTGCTTGCATAAGAAAATAACAAAAAGATGAAAAGCTCATGACATGATCAAGTTCAAAATGTCATTTAGATAACGCAAGTTAATTCTTCCGCGAAACAAACCCAATAACTACAATTAAAATGCTCCTAATTAAGCTCTTAATTAACGTAACTAAACACAAGATTATTCTTGTCCAAAGCAATTAATTAAGCATGCACAACAAAAGCTCACACATTTCTTTAGTTCAAACAATCGTGCACAAGAGTAAACAACAAAGGACATTCTTGATCAAGATCACTAGCTAGTAATATAATTTAAATTACGCCTACATCAGCCAGCCCTCACATAGCCGCCGACGACGGCCCGTGCCCGCCGCCGATCATCCCCGCCCACACCCCGATCGCTGCACCCCCGTACCCGTACGAGTACTCCCCGCACCCCTGGTCCGGCCACTCGAGCGACAGCATCCTGCTGTTCCCGACCTTAGCAGTATCAGCAGCAGCAGCAGCAGCAGCAGCCTCCTCCTCCTCCTCCTGCGCCTCGAACGGCAAAGCCAGCCTCTGGCACGCCTCCGCAATCGAGCCATGCTGCCCTCCGTTGATCATCGAAAGCCCCAAGTGACCGGTGCCCAGCCCGATATCGCAGCAGCTGCTCGTAAAAAGATGGCTTGAGCCTTCGAACATGAAGTTCAGGTTGGACAGCTGCAGGTCAGTCGACTGGTGGCCATGGGGAAACACTTGCGTCGCAATGTGGTGGTGGTGGTCGGTGGGTTGTGATCTCTTGGCGGCCGACCGCTTGTTCTTGCGGCAGCCGCCCCCGACGGGCACGTTGCGGAGCGACCCGCCCTTGGTCCAGTACCGGCGGCAGGTCTTGCAGAAGTAGCGGGGCTGGGAGAGGCTGTAGTTGTTGTAGTAGCAGAACTTGGTGTGCGTAGAGTCGCATCGGGGGCACTTGAGGGCCTGATCGTGGGGCGGGCGGAGCCTGCGCTCGAACGCGGGTGGCGGTGGTGGTGGCCGGGTGCAGATTAGTTCGGTGGCCGAGGGGGAGGAGGAGTTGGAGTTGTCCATCGATCCGGCGGCATCGGCCGCCTCGGAAACGATGGCCTGAAGCAAAAGGATTTGAAAGTGAAGTTGGAGGGAAATGTGTTTGAAATTATTTGGGACATAAAATAGCATAGCATAGTACTTTTATCACGCCCCCGTAGGTTGAACGCCAAGTTAAAGGTCCATTTTAAACATAATACGACATAATTTTTTTAATCAAAACCCGTAATTAAATGAGCGTTCAGTAAGAATTGAACTTGAGTTATTTTTATACCATATTGAAAGTCTCTTTTTACTGCATCAAAACTTCTCCAAAGTTTTTTTACTGCATCAAAACTTCTCCAAAGTTTTGATAAGGGTTAAAAGAAATTATTTTGAATTTTTAACATACTTGTTGTCGAGAAACTCTGAGTAATTGAAAAATAGAGAAGATTATATATTTATTTTCTTAGAATTATTTACTAAAAAGTGAGAGATCATGTTGCTTTTGTTTCTTTATATTCAAATACTCAAAAGAAGAGCTAAATGTATGATTGTATATCTTATACCAATATAATTCAATTAGTGAACATTCCTTTGAAATGATGCTCCTAGGTTTCATTATGTGTTCTTTTATTATAATTATTGCACAAAAAGAGATGGGACTCTCCCTTATATTATGCATGATAATTTGATGTCCTACAATTCTATCACATTTCTCTCTCAGCACTCCTTCTCTCTACTTTCCTGTCTATTAATTTTTTATCTCTACTGGCATCACCTTTTTTTAATTTGTAAGAGGTTTCGAGTTCGAATTGTTGCAGTAACTTAATTTCGTTATGTGTGAGTATGACTATAAGGAAAAAAAAAAAAAGAAAAAAAAAACCACTTAATTGCTTTGCTCTTTTAATATCCTTTATTCTCTTTCAGTTTCTATTATAAAAAATATCTATTTAAATTTCTATAACATCATAAAGTAGTAGAGAAAGGAAAAGAAGCAACACTGTCTCATGCAACAAATCTATTTTTTTTTTTTTAAATAAAAATTCTACTTAAATTTTTGAGTAGTATTTCTACAACTCTAGTATATTTATCTCCTTCGATCAAGCGTTCATTAAAGAACAAATGCTGACTAAATTCCTATCTTCTATTTCTCATGGAATTAAATTACATCTCTAGATTTAATTTAACATCCAAACATAATATCACTTAAACATTATTTATAAAATTAACCACTCCAATATGAGCCTCTAGCTCATTGTACCTCCAAAAAAATAAAGGAAAAAAATATATATATATAATCTAATATAAATTGGTGTTCATGTCTACTTGCCTAGTAATATTTACATATATAATTAATCTCCTCTTAGTGATCTCAAACAATACAAAATATTTATATTATAATATGAAGAGAGATTACCTTGAACCAGTCAGAGGTACCCATGCAAAATTGTTGCATTGATGGAGTGGCCATCTATCTCATCAACCAAGGAGAAGAGAATTATATAGTAGAATAGCAAAGAGGATGCAGATGTGCAATCAAAATTTATTGGGAGGGGGAAGGGGGATTGGAAACTAGAGAGTGGGGGTGGTGGAGTTGTGTGAGCAAGGGCAAGTGATAAGAAGTTGATGATGAGGAGGAGGAAGAAGATGACTAGAGAATTGGTGAGATTGGATGTGAATATGAAGGGGAGATAAAGGTGGCGGAGCAACGACTAACATGCTCTCTCTCTCTCTCTCTCTCTCTCTCTCATATGATCAAGTACTGACCAACTTTGTTGGGCCCGCTTGGGTTGGGTTGTGTTGGGGAATAGAATGCTCCAACTACAGAGGCTGTCGGCTACGACATGTATGTAGCCCATCCTAACACACACACTCTCTCTCTATGTAGCCCATCCTAACTCTCTCTCTCTCTCTCTCTCTCTCTCTCTCTCTCTCTCTCTCATTCAATCTTGATAGCAACCCTGAGATGTATATGTTAAAATACAAAATAATTTTCCTCTACTCTTACCACAATTTCGGAGTTTTGGTACAGTTGAAAGGTCCTTCAACATGCTATCAGAGCAACTCAGGTTTAAATACCGCTGCGTAAAGTTCAGATTTATGTCCAAAATGGGCTTTCAACCTGCGGGGGCATTTGGTGCAGTGGAAGAAACCTTCAACATGATATCAGAGCAATACAATTTCAAATCCTGTCAGATGCACATTTAATTGCGGATTCTAAAAAAAATTATACCGCAGCGTAAAACTCATGTTTCTATCCAAAATGGGCCTTCAACTTGCGGGGCATATTAAAATACAAAATAATTTCCCTTCATTCTCACCACAACTTCTAAGTTTTGATGCAGTGAAAGGATCTTACAACAACAGCAGCCCATCCTAACACTGTGCTAACTCAATAGCCCATTGCGTTTTAGACCTCAAAGCAAGCTTTTACTAATAGCAAACAATAAGAAGTCTGCTCATGAGAACCTACAAACTTACCAAACTCCGATAGACACCGTGCACAATGGTATTTACAGATATATACAATAGTGATGTATGTATCGAGAAGAACGATTCTTATGTATTTATATTAGCATATAGCTTGTTCTGTTAAAATCTTGTTAATGTTTATGCTATAAAAAGAGAAAATTTTATTCAACATATAGTGCATTTTGGCGAAATTAACTCAGGATCAATTATTCAAATCCAATCTAAATACTTTTTTTATAATTTTTTTTTTTTTTTTAAAAGAGGACGGTAAAGAGAAATCTTCGAAAGTGCAAAAAGAAAGAAAGCAAATAGAATGGTCCCGTCAGTCTCCAATCATTAATCATGATTGAGCCAAGTATATATAATTATATGCTTGCTTCGATCGAGTATATATATAAATTGATATTTGTTGCATGGATGGAAGTTTGTTATATTGATTCATATGCTTGCATGAGTGAATGAATGAGTATCCATTTCCAAACAAAAGCCGCGGCTATATGGCCACCATGCCTAACGGAATTTCTAAATATGCCATAGTATTTTTTTAATAAGCTCTATGACTTAAAAATGAAATAATTATAAATTTATCATAATTATTTTTAGAAAAAAATCCTCAGTCTTTTCTTCTTTATCCAAAAAAACTGTCATCGCTATTGCTATTGTTGTTGCAGTTGCCGTTACTGCCACCACCATCGTTGTTGTTACTGGTACTACTGAGGAAAGGAGAAAGGAGAGGCCAATTCCGAATATATATATATATATATATATATATATATATATATATATATATATATATATATATATATATATATATATATATATATATATATATATATATATATATATATATATGTAGGTGAGCCGCCAGTTCAAGAAAAGTTACGTGAGTTAGCGGCTAAAGTATATTGATCCTATGATCTTTCTTCAATATTTTTTTGCAATTGTTATATCTACCTCCTTAATTTCTTTCGAATTAAATTTCATAAATTTTGGAGTTCATGTACCCTTTCATCAACTGCATATAAAATATTATATTAATTGAAAACCGTTAATTTTGTGTTAACTTGATGGAGGACCAAATCAAAACTAAAATCCAAGAAATTGGGTAAGAGTGAACCCTAAGGGATCAAGATCATAATACAAAAGATTTTTTTTAAAAAATATTATTGAAAATAGTGGAAATGAACTGCAGTTCAGGTAACTTGCGTCAACTGCATATAAAATATTATATTAATTGAAAACCGTTAATTTTGTGTTAACTTGATGGAGGACTAAATCAAAACTAAAATCCAAGAAATTGGGTAAGAGTGAACCCTAAGGAATCAAGATTATAATACAAAAGAATTTTTTTAAAAAATATTATTGAAAATAGTGGAAATGAACTGCAGTTCAGGTAACTTGCGTGAGCTGTCAGCTCATTGTCATTTTTTTCATATATATATATATATACATATATAGCTCAATAAAAAAATAAACTATATTTTAAATTTTCATGGGTACACTGAGAAATTGGGACTAAGTAAGAAAAAGCTGGGGCGCACCAAGAAATTACCCATGCCTGAGGCTACGTTCAAGGGGAGAATCCAGACAGACTGACACGTGTCAGTGGAGAATATCTCGGGCCCCCCAGAAAGGCGGCAGGGGACAGCAAACCGAAAGCACACTCCATCCGGGGCCCACATCATGTGGACCCCACTTCGAAGACCGTCGTCCTTCTCCTGACCGAGTGAGGAGGGACCCACTGACCGACGAGTGACCGCCGACCTTTTTCCCCTTCTCCCTTCGCAAGCAAAGGATCGATTCCCCTCCGACCACTCCCCCGCCCCCCTCCCTCTCTCTCTCTCTCTCATCACGTGGCTGTCACGTGATCCATCCCATCGCGTGCGTTGGCTCGATGGGTCGTTGTGGGCCGAAATTTCTCAGCTGGTCTTTTTTTTTTGGCTTCCAGAATTAAATAGGGAAATTCTAAATGCGCACCACACTTGACTTAGTGAGCACCATTTTCCCATATGTTGTAAATCACTTTACCATAGGATGCGGTGCTCACTAACGAAAATGTTGTGCCCATTTAGGATCTCCCCATTAAATAATATGATTGCTGCTTTGATCCTTAATATCAAATTCAAATTTCATACTAAATTTCTAATTTGAACTCAACATCTCAAACCTCCACAAGAAAAATCCTAATTTTTCTTCTATTCTGCATCACTAGGCATGTGACCGCTGCATGAGATCAGTTTGGCTGAACTTTGGTCAAAAATAGAGATGGTAATAAATGCGTTTACGGTCCAAATTTTGCCACTCTTTATACAAAATTTTGAATTAGAAAATATAAAAATTATATTTTAAATTCAAAATTTTGTATAGAGCGGACTAAAAATTCATCCATAAACACGGCTATTACCAACTCGTAACCACATTCTTTAATCTTTGATTCCCCTTGATTTTGTGCTTTGCGTATAATACAAAGTTGTCGGCGGTTGAATTGGATGTTATTACACTTCAACGACACACTCTCTCAAATTCTAATACTTCTGTCATTTTCTGTGCTCATCTTTATAATTTATATTCATCTCATTTTCCATACAAGTCGCCTTCAACTAGGAGGTAGATTAGGGTTAGCAGAGTTCAGTTAAAATTGAAATAATATATCAAAATCGTTACGAATAAGAAAAACTGAGCCATACATAAATAATTAGGTCGATTTTCGATTTCAAGTTTTGAAATTGAAAATTGAAACTGATCAAATTATTTAGAAATTATATATCTATGCAAATATATACATGTATACGTGTGTCTATATATATATGTGTATTATATAATAAATTTAAAGAAGTTTTTGCTTATTGATCCCTTAATTATGTAATAATATAATATATATCCCTGAAAACTTTATATTTTTATATTAATCACTCAAAATATTTAAGTTACTCAAGTTCAGTCCTCTGGCTCATCTTCCCGTTATATCTCTAGGTCAGAACTAGAAGAGAGGAAATGACAATTAATTTTCCTTTTTTTTTTTTTTTTTTCCTATCTCTTTCCCTTCATCTTCAATCTCTCTTTCACTCTCTATATTCTCTCAAAGCAATGCTTAGCAAACCTTAAAGTTCTAATTCATAATCTCTTTCTCGTAGAATCCTAACTTTTCTCTCATCCCTCTAACTTGACTTCCCTAGATTCTAGCCCCCAATCCTAAACTTTCACTCTATAATGGTTAATTTATTATCTGATATTTAATAAATATTGCTTGCAGTAGCTGCGGCTAATTTGCCTAGGATCATCCTATATGGCTACTATTGTTTCTTTCCTGGAGAAAATTTAAAATATTGACAGTAGTTATGTATCCAAGAGTAACTAGCAAAAAAAAAAAAAAAAAAAACTTTTTCATCTCCTAACAAAAACAAAAACAAATCAACTAACATTTGTCATCTCCTATATAGGCTACCATAAAGTTTCAAATTTCATAAAAATCCCAACACGACACAACCGAGAGATTACTTGATTGATTTAAAAACGCAACAAATACTCACTTTTCGACAATTTCGGATATACATATTTCGAATAAATATACTAAATTAAAAAATGATTAGATAAAAAGTTCGAATAATATGAATATAATGCATTTCTAAATTGATTTATTAATTTTCTACTAATATCATTTGAAATTAATTGAAAACCTATGAAAATTTACATAACATAAAATAATTTTTCATGATACTTTGTGGATGTTTTATCTACTTTCTGTCTTTTTCAAGTTTCACCATCTCATCCTTATATTTATTTATTTTTTTTTAGAGAGAGAGAGAGAAGGGACCATGAGAGACCATGGGCTGAGGCCCGACCGAGCTACGCTTTGGACTTTGACGTGTCCTCACTTTAGTTGGCAGGGGTTCTCTCTCTTTTTGGAAACTTGGGTTGTAGAGAGAAGAATCTTGTGCTCCTCCATTTCAAATTGGAGATGGTTGTTAGTCTTCTTTTGTTTCCTTTGAGCGTTCGAGATTTAAATGAGAACATATTATTCAATAGCAATAAGTGAAGAAGAATCATACATGTAACTGATCCGACGTGATTTATTTTTAATTCATATTACCTACACCAAGTACTAAGCTTAGTTATCGCTTGACTAAAACTATTATGCTTGCGTTTTAAGGAGTTAATCGTGAACTTCAATCAAGAATGGATCCCTTTGAGTCCGTATATGGACTTATTTTGTTTGTATCTTTGTATCGTTATAGTTTGTCACTCCGTTATGAATGCAATATCCTAGTAATGTTTTAGTAGACTCTACGTGTATTATGTTTTGTTAAGCTCGTTAAATATAATGTGGGGGAATTTCCAAAGAAGCACACTTTTTTTTTCTAGTGAGTCTGTGAGCCCACACTCTTTTTTGAAAAGAGAGGGTTTTCTCTAATGAGTACACCTAAAATTTCAAAAATTACCATTTTTTATTTTTCTCCCAATATTACAGCAAGTTCCGGACTAAACAGTCCGGATCATGACTTACAGTTCTGAATCTATCTTGTCGGATCTGGACTTATCTTATAGTCTCGGATCTACCTTATCGAATCTGAGCTTACAGTTCCGCGACAGATAACTCTGGCTTTGCTGCATGTATCTGCTCTCAAGATTTATGGTTTATAGTTCCGGATTTACAAAGTCATGACCTTTTAGAAACTTCAAAATTCTATATGGTGAATCCTCTTTCTCTAAAGTGGCGAAGGAAAGCAGAGGCGTCGGCGGTGGAGGGAGGAGATGAAAGAAAGAGAATAGAGAGGTTGAAAATGAAGGCATTTTTATCCTAAAATTTAAATGATAAAATTATAAATAAAAGCAAATTTTTAAGTGGGCTCACTAGAAAAAATGGTGTGCCCCTCTAGAAACTCCCTAATATGAGGGTAGTCGGATCAAATGATAATGAAACTCTTGTACAGGAAAAGAATAATCTCTCTCAAGTCAAATATAGTTATAAGTTGCAGCAATAAAAACTCCAGTTAACAAGAATATAAGTTACAAATTAAAATAAAAAACAAGAAGAAATCTTCCTTCGCATTTTTCTTTTTTTTGCAAAAGATTGATAAAGACCAATATGATATGACATACTGAAGAAGTTTGGTCATTAGAGAACTTGATTTCTATGACAATACTACAATAGGGTTGAGAAGTCGACACAGCAAAATTTCAATTTAGTACAAAGGAAAACAGCCTTCCAAAAGAACTACCAGACAGAGATGAGCAGAATTTGGTTAAAACCGAAATAACAATCGAAATAGACCCGAATAAACAAAACCGAAATAATTCGATCAGTTATCAGTTTCGAGTTTTGACAACCGAAACCGAACCAACCGAATTATTTAAAAATTATATATTATACACAAACATGTATATATATACACATATAAACATATACGTATACATATATAAATACACATATATACTTATATATATTATAGATAATAAATTTAACATATAAATACACATATATACTTATATATATTATAGATAATAAATTTAACATAAGATATATACTTACTAAAGCAATTAAACTTATAATTTTTAAATAGTTTTTATTCAAAATTCGATTCTAACATAACCGAACGTTTTTCTAATCGGTTTGATTTTAGTAAAATTGGCAAAATCCGAACCGAAACCGACCGATACTCACCTCTAAGTACCTAATACCTAATGTTATCATTTATCATAGTAAATGAGAGCATCAACTTTCTTGGTGATAAAATTTATCATGGTACATGTCAAAAATACCATCAACTTCACAACATCCTATCAAATAACTCAAGTAAACTAGATACTAGATTCTGAATTTTTTTCATTATCACATATCAAATGGGATAAGAGCCCAAAGTTTAACAAGTTGTCTCAAAATTAGAAGAATTTTTTTTTCCTGAACATAACAAAACAAGACTAAGCTCAATCCTCAACAAAAAGAAACACAAACCTCCATGACCAAACCATAATAACTGGTGCTAGCACCACTCTGCTAGTATTGGAATAGACTCAGGAGCGCGGCTTCTCTTTCTTCTCCTTGAACAGCGCCAGCAGCGAAACTCCAGAGACCTTGACAACCTTGAACCTAACTCCAGGGATATCTCCCACGGCGTGACCCTTCCTCCCAAATCCTGCAATCAACACCTCATCCTGCACATCACCAAATGCGTTTCCGTGTTAATCAGCCGCTAAGAAAGAAAGAACCAGTGGGCATAAAAATAAGCGGGACTGTTAAAAGAAATTCACATTTTCTTCAATGTAGTTCAAGCAACCGTCATTTGGGACAAAAGCTGCAATTTTCTTGCCGTTCTTAATAAGCTGAACCCTGGCACACTTTCGGATAGCAGAGTTGGGCTGCTTGGCTTCAATGCCTCTGCAAAGAGATGCACGGTTAGAAAAACAGAATAAGTTGTCGCTAGAAAAACAGAACGGAGAGCACATTAGTGTTGGCATGCAAAAAAAAAAAAACATAATGAGAGACGCACATCTTCTCAAGGACTATGCCCTTGGCATGGGAAGAACCTGCGAATGGCTTCTTCCATTCATTGCCGAGATGGCTTTTCTTGTATGCCTTATCGGCCCATCTCTGATTTCTTCTGTGAGTCTTGAGCTTGCGCCCAGCTCCCATTCCCCTGGTCTTCCTGTAATATCAGAATCCAAAAAAGTCATTATCACGTAAACGCATGCACTGTGATAGTTGTGGTTACCATCTGACATATGAAATACAAGGAATCTCGAAAGAAACTCTTGATAATAGAATAAGAACAAGCAGTCTAGCACTAGAAAGTAGTTAACAACAATTGGGGAATGCAGTAGCATTGAGGTTCTTTCCAATGTTTTTTGTTACATTGGTACTTTTCAGTGGAAAAAAAATATTGTGCTTGCAGAAGCTATAAATATTCTCCAACTAGGAAAATATTATAAAAGAAGCATAATGGAAAACATGTGTCATGACTTAAAGATTGAATGACAACCTATATATACTGGTAAAATAAACTGATAATTGATCGAGAGTCTTCTTAATGGTAGATTGCAATAAAAGTCAAGGTTCCAACACAAAATTTTCTAGTACTCAAGAAGTGTCACAATGTGCAACAAGACACCAAGCCCACTATCAGAACAACAGTTAAAATAAAATATAGACAAACTTCTTCCTTGATAGAGGTATAAATAAGGGCACGGAAAGCCCAGACGTTTGCTTTAACAATCAAAAAGTATAGCTATAGCAAGGCCTGAAAATAGGAAAACAAAGTGTCGACCTTGCAGAAAATTTATCCAGGTCATTAAGCAACTGATAATAAAAGTAGCCCATCAAGGATATAGCGAAAACAACCATGACTCTTTGCAAATCATCTATTGGGTAACAATAAAAGCATATCATTACAGCTTTCTTTTTTACCATTCCAGACTTTTCTGGTCAAGAAACAAGACTTAAGGTGTTGACAACTCGGAATAACATAAATAGCAAAATTCATCAAAAAGTGCTATGAACAGCATGACATTATCCACTATGAAAATTTTGATATGAATAGCGTGAAGACAAAAAGTGAAGGTATAATTTCATAAGCTTTTCCTTTGTGGGTAGTTTCATTTGTTACAAATAGAGAAACTTATTCAAATATAATTATGAGCCATACTATTTTCCATATGGACTCTCTAATAAGGGATTAATATGTTCTTTGAATACAAAAATAAGGAATAAGAGCATGCACCAAGTAATGACTATTAAACCAAGTCCTGACTTTGACGAAGAACTTCCAATTGAGTTCTTCAGTTAAAATAAAACAGTGCCGATCTATAAAATTTTCTGCTCAAATTCCAATTTACAAAGCAAGGGAGCCTAAACTCATGTTGCATATTATCATGGGCCTAGATAATATCATATGATGGCAAAAAACTAGACATTCAAAATT
Organism: Dracaena cambodiana; assembly: GCA_036321105.1. Lineage (NCBI taxonomy): Eukaryota > Viridiplantae > Streptophyta > Magnoliopsida > Asparagales > Asparagaceae > Dracaena > Dracaena cambodiana. Next base: position 2,739,982 of record JAYEPQ010000006.1, on the reverse strand, counting down.
GACATACAAGTTAATATACACATTCACACTAGGGGTAAGCATAGGTCGGTTTTGGTTCAGTTTTTGCCAGTTTTGGCAAAACCGAACCGAACCGATTAGGAATGGAAACAGAAACCAAACCAAACTAATTTATTTCAATTAGAATCGAATTTTGAATGAAAATTATTTTAAAATTATATTTCTAATTGTTTTAGTAAGCATTGCTCTTCAAAACATCCAATTTGTGTTGAATTTATTATCTATGATATGTATATAAATATATATGTACCCTTATATATGTGTACATATATGTTTATATGTATATATGTAACATGTTTGCGAATATCTATGATATGTATATAAGTATATATGTGTACATATATGTTTATATGTATATATGTATCATGCTTGCGAAAAAGTATAATTTTAAAATGATTCGATCAATTCGGTTTCGGTTTTCAAAGCTTGAAACCGGAAACCAACCGAATTATTCAGGTTCAGTTTGATTTTTCTTATTCGGGTCAATTTCAGTCGGTTATTTCAATTTTAACCGTACTCTGCTCACCATCAGTTCACGCCCACACAAGAAGGCACCAACAGATTTTACTTGAAGGGTCACAGCAAAAATTAGAAAAAAAGAAGTTCTTACAACAATTACTTTTGGCTCCACAGTAACGAGCGTTAACTAACAACAAAGTTGACAAGTTATACATTAACAACACTAAGCACTCAATCATCAAAACATTACTCATAGATAACTATCCAACATATACATGAACTTTTAAGAAATGCAATCTAAGAATAAGCGATTAGCAACATATACACTGTTTCAAACTTCAGAATAAACAAACAAATGGCATCTATAAGACGATAACGATTTCTAAATCTCAAGAAAATTTAATGAACGACAATTCCGCAACAATTTGGCAGCTTGAATTAATCAAAATCGAAATTTTTGGATAATTCCAAATTACATGCATTAGATCTGACCATATTCCCAAAATTTTAACCCAAAACCCTAGAGATTACGAGCACATAACATAGCAGGATCGATTAGAACAAATTCTAGTACTCAGATTGAGTTTCTAAAAAGTTCAATGGATCAATCTCCAGCATCTAATCTGAATGCAACCATTAGGATTATCTAACTCAAAAAGATTACAACTTTCTCTTGTCATTCATAATCCCAAACTCGAAAGGATACAAATCATAACTAAAAATTACCGTATACTAATTAAAGAAAAAAGTTTAGAGAACGACTGACCCCATCTTAATCGCGACTGAGCTTTTCCCTTTTCCCCCTCTCTCACTCTCGCTCCTCGGATTACAAAGGCAAACAGCGGAGGGCGAGATTTAGGGCTTTGAGAGTAAAGAGAGGCAGATAAAACCCTAGTTTATTTATCTTATGGGGGTGAGAATATCGATCTAGATCGATCCCGCCTAGCATTAAATTCGGCAGGGTAGTGTCCATCCGGGCCGTTCGGCTTGGACCGGGTTTGGGCTTTACCCACTGTCTAGGCCCACATAATATGGAGTCGGCCTGGTTAATGTATGTTCTTGTTCAATTTTATGCTTTGAGAAAATTCTTTTGACAATAAAATTTAAAAAAATATTAAATTCTGAAAAAGATGTAGTAGAAACGATTAAAAAAAATTGGATTTCCGTTGCCGGGACTTGAACCCGGGTCTCTCGGGTGAGAGCCGAGTATCCTAACCAACTAGACTACAACGGAATCTTGTCTGAGAGGTCTCCATCGAGAAATTATAATTACAAAACTTACACAAAGACACAGTCATCATCGTTGCTTTCTTAAAGCAAGCCATGAGTATAGATTCCAATCCAGCTCCAAAGCCCTCCCAACACCTCACTTTCTCCAATATCCATGCACTCCAAAGCCCTAATTCCTCAACAAAAGACCAAAGAATCGATTAAAGACCAAAGTTTAAAGCCCCCCACCACCCCCGCGCTCCCTTTAACCAACATCATAGCTAGGCCTCAATCCCTCTTAAAACACCCCTTGTCCCCTTCACAATAACTAAGCAACAATCACAACAATGTCCTCCTCCTCCATCCCTCAGCCTCTGGTGGCATACCCACATTCGACACCAACCATCTCATCGACATCGGGCTACGGCCCCGTCTTCGCTGTTCTGGCCGTGATCGCCGTAGTCGCAGTTGTCGCCTGCGTTATCGGCCGTCTCTGCGCCCGCCGCCTCTGCCAGCCAAAGCCTGCCCATGTCGGCCGTGACGTCGAGCATGGTTTCGGCATGGCAAAGCCGGATGCGGCGGCCAAGCAAGGAGCTAGTGGTAACAGGATACATCAAGAGATGAGAGGACCATGCAGAGGAGGAGAAGAGAAGGTTCATGGTGCAAGCTTTGGAGCAAAACCAAGCAAATGATAACTTGTGGCTTTTGTTTGTTTTGAATCAATCTTTTGATGTCACATATGCATGACTTTGATCCTTCACCTCACTCTACTCTTTTACTTTACTTTGTTGTGCACTGATGACTTGTGATCTGTTATGTTGAACAGTATATCTTTGAAGTTTTGAAGGCAGTTCCTGCGTTACATTAATAGAGATAATAGAACATTTACAAATAACAAACTTAAAAAGATTACGTACGCTTTCATCAAATGCGTTGTGATACACTTGAATCTATCCGAAGTTCACTGGAGATGAAATGGTGGATAATCTTTGGAAGCCGTCGTAATGCTTTGACAACGAAGGTCACAGGATTGATGGACGAGGCGTGCCTTGTGATTGGGAAATTTTTACAATCATTAGACACTCCTAATTGACGATAAAGGCGATAATAGGTAAGCACTAATGTGAATACAAAATTGAAATACTCTACTCACTTTGAAAGCTGCAGCTTATATAGGCTCGGACGCTAAGATTGCCCGCTTTCTTGCCGCATAGAAACTGTATTGAAAACTGTAGTAACTTCTCATAAACTCGATTGTTATTGCACAAATCTAGCTGAATCGATAGAGATAAATAAAGATCAAAATTTATCTATTTATCTAGATTTGACAAAGATTAAATTAGAAATTATTAGAATTTATTTAGAATTCTAATTTTAATGCTATATATATTTCTCGTAAAAGTCTATTTTAATTGGAAATTGATATTTAAGAAAATTTAAAACATATTTTCTTTTCTTTTAAATCTTTCTCTCAATTAATATATGAGAGTAGACGTATAATTCACCTGAATGTAAAATTCAAATCCTAATTTATTTTTCAAAACCCTAATTTCTTTCCGAATTCTCCACCATAAACCCTAATTTTTCATCCTACTCTAATTATCTTTGTTTCCTCAACCTTTAACTGCATACCCAACTCGGCACCGCCTTACATACCCAACTCGGCACAGCCTTCATGGCCGGCATCACCACAATGCGGGGGTTTCCAAATGAGCACACCAATTTTCCTAGTGAACCCATTAAATAATTCTTTTTTTTTGGGACTTTCATTTTTTTTTTTGGGACTGTCAATTGGAAAATAAGCCTGGAAAGTTTGGGACTTTCTTTTTTTTTTTTGGGACTGTCAATTGGAAAATAAGCCTGGAAAGTGGGCTCACTAGGAAAAATAGTGTGCTCCTTTGAAAGTTGGAAAGTGGGCTCACCAGGAAAAATGGTGTGCTCCTTTGAAAACACCCCAACGCAGCAAGTCTTCATATGCATCACTCGCTGCTTCTGTGCTTGCCTGTCTCTGCCAGCCAAAGCCTTCACCCAACGATTCATACATGTCAAGCTTGAGATGGAACACAACCTCAGCATGACCTCTCCCACGGCAAGGACAGCAGCTGAAAACGAACAGGCCATGAGGGGCTGGACCTGTTCACGATGGAAAGCTCAGAGGAAACACTGCAAGGCATTATCAAGAGATAAGAGGAAATACTGCAAGATACAAGATTTATGAAAACTCCTTGAGTTAAAAAACTGGAGTTTTGTATACATACATACAAACTGGAGTTTATACTCCTGAAACGGCGAAAAAATTACAAGCATCTTTTGTTCCCATATCATACACGACTTGCACCTCATCCATCTATTCTTTTGCACTCCAGTTCTCCTTGTTGGTGCAATGCTGTCTTGAAATAAGTTAATATGCTTAAAGTATAGCTTTTAAGTACAAGAAGATTTGAAGTTTGGGCAGCACAGGAATCAATCATCAACTGGATCCTGCGGAGCATCTTCAGCCTTCCGTTTGATGGCGATCACAGGGCAATCTGCATGCTTCATGCAGAACTCGCTCACAGTCCCGACGAACACTCTGTGCAAGTTCACAAGAGAGAGATCTTAATATAAGTGATGTAAACTAACAGTTCGTGCCTCCAATTGATATCCATATTTAACTTCTCAACACATAGAGCACACATTTTTTGCTTTTTGAATGGTGATAGTATTTGCACACTTGGATCAAAGGAAATAATAGAAAACAGGAAAGAAGAAGAACAATGTCAGTTCTGCTTTAGTTTAAGCCAACTGGTTTTTCTGTTTCAACCATCCTTTCTTCGAATGGAATGACAAGTCAAATTGCAACCCATTCCTACGAAGGAAGATCTCAAAGAGAATAACAAATCAACTTGCTAGTATTTCTCGAAGTTCAATATTCATACCATACCATCAATTAAAAAATATGTTTACGAGTCTTATTTATAGAAAACCAACTACGTAAGTTTACAACACGTGCAAATAAACCAAAATCTAATAATAATAAAAATTAAACCCTAATTAATTCTTCAATCAAATCTAATAAAATCTCTAATCAAATTTGAACCTTTATCGTCCCATCAATTTTCCCAGGGTCCAAGGCATTCAGCTCCAATACATGTGGTGATAACAATCGTCAAGCACATCCAGATTAAACTGAACAATTTTTTCGCACAAAACATCTCAGTCAGACCATCGTGGAGATCGAGAAACTGGAACATGTCCTACATTGCGTTAATGTGAAGGTGGTATCGGTTTCTGCAATAGATCAATCAAAATGAAAGGTTAATCTGGCAAGGCATTGTATTTCATAAAGCATCAAACCAGCATCTGAATTAGGCCAACCTTTCCTACAAACCAAAGATCGCCAATAGTTTTCTGCACTTGCCGAAACCATTTCATCATGTAACATATCATCTACCTCCTTTGATGTCCGCATGGTGTTTATAGCTATGGAGGTAAATGAATTGGAAAACACTGTTTATGTGCTGCTATAAAAGATAATGGTTTGGAACCATACACATTACCTTGTTTCTGGTTGAAAATTCCTACACTCTTTCTTGTACATTTACACTTTCTTGTACATTTACAACAGATTTGTTATATCTACGATAAACATGATCTATCAACAGATTCTCTATGGAACTTTTACAAGAGATGTGTAAAAATGACTACGGCTTGATACGCCTATCGATAGAGGAATAGGAAGTACTCCTTTAGTTTCATAAACATGATCATCAAGTGCATCTGGATTTGGTTCCACCAAAAAATCTCCAAAAATCTAAACAATTGGTTTTTCATGAACTCCAACGTTCACATACACCATAAAAAATGGAAATATCTACCTCGATCTCATAGCCGGTGTCATCATCGTCATCCATTTTGCTTCTTTCATCCCTCTTCCACCATGATTATTTCCAAAATACTTAAAAATATATATTTCTTTGATCCTAGCAAACTTTGAATTGAGCTTTCAAAACTTATTAAGAATATGTTGAAGTTCTGCTTCTTTTTGAATTGACTGAGTACACCATCTACAATTAAAAGTGAAATCACAAAATACCTTTAAGGCTCATTTTCTGGTGCTACAAGTCAGATTCAGTTCACAGTTGACCCGCTGTAGTTTGAAGTGGATCAGGTGGGACGCAGGTCGAGTTCGGATCGGATTGGTTTGGAGTGAACTCGATTCAGATCCAAATTGAAATGGTGGACCCGTCAGATGTCGGGCTCGATTTAAATCCAAGATTGAAAGAACTGAATTTGATCAAGAGGTTCCGATCATTGATCCAAGGGATCTAAAGACTTGGCTCCAGTTAGGAAAAGACAAGCGGTGGCTAACAAAGATGAAGTGGAGAAGAACGGAGGTGGCTGTTAGTGGCCGGGGAAGGAGGCAGTTGGAGATGGAACAGGGACGAACCGGCGACGTTTTGTCTTTGATTGCCGATGTTTGGAGGCAATGGCGACGTGGACGACAAACATCAAGGTTGTCAACAAAGATTTCGATTGGGCGCAAGGACTTGTCCGACAAGAATTGCAAAAATGGTGGATAGATCGAGTCTAAAGGGCCTCTACAGCACTGGCAATCGGATTTGATCGGTGGGCAGCAGCGAAGTTCATTGCCGGCTAGATTTGATTGGCAAAGTGGATTGGAGTCTGGGCACTAGGTTCCGAAAGGTCGGAGAGTTGAGACGATGGCGACTTTGAGCTCAAGTGCTGATGTTGGATGTTGTCGAGTGCCTAATCAGTGAGCTAAGAAGAAAATGACAGTGACTTCAATGCTGATCGGGAGGTCAAGGAGCATCAACAACAGCCTTTAAAGTTAACTGGATAACTTCGGCATGGATTCAGAAGGTCCGGATTGGAGCTGCTACAAAGAGGTGGCTATGACAAGCGTTGACTGGGCATTGAGCCAGGATCCGCTCATCAATCCTTGGTGGCTAGAGCTCTGCTGCTGTCATTGATCTTGATCGATCCTGATCAATGACGTGGAAGGGTGGATGACGCAGGCCAAAAGGGAGTTAGGGTTTGCGATGGATAATTGGGGATTTGGGGATGAAATTAAAATTTGATACAAGAGAGATAAAGTTAGTGTCATACACCCATTCTAACAAGAATCACTCGATGAAGGATTTGAAAGAAGTAAGTCCATACCCTCAATAAGATCAAAACAATTCACTGATTATAAATTTGTCTTATTAGCAATAAATAAGAAGTTTCTATGTGCACCACATTTGCAGACAAGATAAAAGCCAACTGACTTAGAATCTAAGCAAATATGTTGAAATCCTAGCTAAAATTCTAATTAAATCAAACAAATATTAACTAAATTCCTAACCAAATCTTGATTTTAATTGTCCTCATCAATTCTCTTTGACTTGGAATCTAAGCAAATATGTTGAAATCCTAGCTAAAATTCTAATTAAATCAAACAAATATTAACTAAATTCCTAACCAAATCTTGATTTTAATTGTCCTCATCAATTCTCTTTGACTTGGAATCATTCTACTTTTGTGAATAAAGGAGGCATAATTGTAGCAACTTCTAAATGTCGCCCATTGACAACTTGATCTTGTCAAATGAAAAAATTTCGACTGTGAAAACAAAACAAGATGTAATATGGAGTAACTGTTCATGATGACGGATCGACGAACGGATTTCAGTGTACTATGCACCAAAACAAGACTAATTTCCTGTAGACAAATTCGTTGTGATAAATACTTGGAATGAATCATAGTCATCAGGCTATCTCATGGTTAAGATGAATCTAACAACTGGGAAAAGTAGTAATATCAGCACAATATTTCGATATCGAAAGATCTCCAGAACTGATAAGCTACGATAAAGTTTCTTCTAGTACTGGCAATAGCAACAAATACTCCTTGCAGTGGCAGTTCAAACTGGAAAATATGATCATCAAGTTCAACTAGGGATTTGGGCTCTAGATCTGCAACAAATTCTTCATTCAATTGTCGCATCCATAATCATATGTACTCTAAGAGGCAAGCATATCGGCATGTTGATCCTTCAAAAGGCATTAGTAATCATAATGTCAAAATCCTCTATAGGCAGAATACTCGATTGATTGGTGAGCAGAGTTTTCGAATCCTCACCACTTAGAACATTGTCTTTTAAACTTAAAAGATTCTAGTGCATACTTTGAAACAAGATGTGAAGCATACCATGCAGGAAGATATACTTACAATCAATTCCAAATTGGACAAAACTTATAGATGCCAATGCATCAATCAAAAACTTCTCCAACCAACTTATGTTGATTATAATAGTATTTTTGCAGAAGTCAAGGGAAGGTAACAGGAGAAGTGTTCAAGATGGCTCTCCCAATGTTCATAACCATTACAATCATTTAACAACAACAACTAAGCTTTTTATCCCAAGTATTTGGGGTAGGCTAACCATTACAATCATTTAAAATGTAAAAAATATAGGACCGCATCAAGTATATCATGCTTCACTTGTTCTGGATCTCCGTTGGTGTTGACATATTTGCCACAAAATATAAGTCTAATAAAAAACTAACTTCAAAATTAAGCTTACAAAATTTAGGAAATGCCTAAGAATTGCAACGGCTCAAATCTTGCTCGAATTGGGAGCAAAATGGGCTCCAAATAATCAAAATACCCTTAATGGTCGGAATTCACTATCATTGAATTCCGGAATTGCAGCATCCCACACCCAATTGGATCTAACCCTTGACTATGGATCAGGTTTGGCCAAAGGGTTGGATGAGGCAAGCGAGCAACTACGAAATCGGGTCGGGTTTGTTAGGAAGCGAATCCCTACTAAAATTCAAAATGGTGGCTAATTTGGGATCAAATTTCCTTGATAGCTTCATTCGTGGAAGGAGAACAATAACGTGATTTGGGTGACAGGAAGCAGAGAGATAAGGGGCTCAAGGTAGGAACTAGGAAGGACCTGGGGGTGATCAAGCTGAAGAAAGCCCAGCAGGGAGAATCGGGCAACGATTAGATCGTGGTTCAATCAGCGAACCCATGCGAGTGGGTTGCTCGAAGTTATCGGTTGGATTTAGGCTATCGGAGCTTGATCAGGGATGACAGGGGAGGCTCGCGAGTGACTCAAAACAACAGGCACTGGCAAAGAAGTGACCAGAGCGACACTGTTGTTGCCGATAATGATGCTTTGTTGAAGAGTCGAAGGCCAAAAGCGAGGCTTGACTCTTTGATCAGACGATGCATTTTAACGATGGAGGCAAGGGTCTTGGATGGAGATGTTGATCGGAGCCTCGGGGCTTTAGAGATGAGTCAATTATGGTTAAAGACCAAAGTGGAAGAAAAAGATGGAGCCTAGCGCTGATACCCAATTTGATACAAAACAGAAGAGAAATTAGGGTTTGTGGTGAATAATTACGGATTTGGAAATAAAATTAGGGTTTGATATAGGGAGATAAGGTTCAGGTCTCAAACCTAGGTAAGTCACACACTCACGCTCACATGAATCACTCAAGAAAAGATTTGAAAGAAGCAAGTCACACACTCTTAATAATCTCGTTAGTGGGTTTGTCAAGCACTAATAATGATGAATGTATGCCTTGATGGCAACAATGGATGTGATGATGAGAAGGATGATCTTGTTGATGACGATGCTGATCCATTCATTTTTTTTGTTTTTTAATTTTTTAAAACTAAAATCAAAAGAAAAATTAGATGGAAGAAAGAAAAGAGATGGAACTAGGGTTTTGAAAAGAGGACGATTGGAATTCTAGCTCAGATACAAATTCGACAATGACGCAGCACAGAAGTTAAGGTTTGATGGTTCGTGATATAGCACAGAAGAAAATTAGGGTTTTGATGATGTGGAAATTAGGGTTTGATAGTAGGAGATTGAGAGCCTCGACACCCAGGCGAATATACGCCCACTTTCAACGAATCCACGAAAAACAAATTCAAAGAAAATAAAAAATCAACATACTAAGGTTTCTCAAAAGTCTAATATCACACCATCATTAATTAAAAAAAATATTTGCAAGCTTTATTTGTAGAAAACCAACTATGTGCAAAATATACAAATAAACCAATATCAAATAATAATAATAAAATTCAAATCAAATCAAATCCAATCCTAATAAAATTCATAATTAAAATCCGGACCTTTATTGTTCCATCAACAAGCCTACTAGCACATCTGCAGTGACAAGATTAACAGCGATACTAGATGAACGAGCAGGTTGGACGGCCACACTGAAATAGATGGGCCTGACTTAGTTCATGCCCTAGAATATGAAAACCTTTTTAAGCCATACCCAAATAAGGTGATGATTTCCATCTAAAGATCTTTCGATAGCACAACATTTAAGAAATTATATTATTCATGATATTATACTTATATCTCATATTCTTATATAAGTTTACTTCGTCAACTTATAGAGTGATTTCAAGAGAGAAATAGAGATTTGCATATGATATTTATTGACCTAGAGAAAACCTATGATAAGGTACTACGAGAGGTGCTTTGGTGGACATTGATGAAGAAAAGAGTCACCATATATTGACATAATTAAGGACATGTACGATAGAGTAGTGGTTAATGTCAGAACATATGGTGGTCTAACAAGTGATTTTTCTATCACAATTAGATCGCATCAAGAATTTGCGCTGAGCTTGTTCTTATTTGCTATAGTGATAGATGAGTTTACTAGAGCTATTCAAAATGAGATACCTTGGTGTTACTATTTGCTGATAATATTGTCTTAATTGATGAGACGAGCAAAGGTGAATGCCAGTTAGAATTATGGAGCACACATTAGAATCTAGAGGTTTTAAATTGAGTATATTTAAAACAGAGTATATGAAGTGTAAATTTAGTAAACGACGAACCCCAAACTATAATGTTGTAACACTGGACGAGCAAGAGATACAAATGAGCAGTTAGTTTAGGTATTTTGATTATATTATTCAGAATAATTGATAGATCGATCGTGATGTCAACCATAAAATACAAGCTGGCTGTTTGAAATGGAGTGCAACGAGAGTTTTATACAACCATAACATTCCGTTAAGGCTAAAGGAAAAATTTTATAGGACTGCTATTAGGCCAGTTTTATTATGACACGGAATGCTCGGCTATAAAGAAACGGCATCCACAGAAAATAAGTGTAACAGAGATGTGCATACTTCGCTGGATATGCGGCAACACTAGGAGAGATAAAGTAAGAAATGAAGATATTCGTACTAACCTAGGTGTAGCTCTCACGAAAAGGATATACGGAAAAATCGCTTACGATGGTTTAGTCATGTATAACGTAGACTTACAAATGCACCAGTTCGACGAAGAGAACTTATCAATGTATAACAAGTTAAAAAAGCGAAGAAAAGACCGAAAAAAATGGATGGAGGTGACACGAAAAGATATGGACTCTATATGTTTAAATGAGATATTACTTGCTAGGAATGAATGGAGAAGGATTATCAATGTGATCAATGCGGCATGATTCTCTTTTGGTTCATATAGCCTACCCCAAGTATTTGGGATAAAATGCTTAGTTTTTTGTTGTTGTATCTCATATGCCCCTCTTTCTAATGTGGGTTTGCCCTTTTTCTTGATGATATCTACAATAGTTAAGCCCAAGTTATCCTTTATGTTTAGAATCTACTGTTCTCTAATTATATAAAGGGAATAGCCTCTTATTTTTCTCAGACAATTTTTATTTTTTAGTGCTAGAACTCAGAAAGCCAGGCTTAATCTATTTAACATAGAATTATGTTGTTTATGTGCAAATCATTCCTTTATCCTATAGAGCGAGCGAAATTTTCAATAACAGGTGTAGATGCTTATGCAATCGGTTTCATATATGCAAAGCCTTTCGAGTTAGAGCTCTTCTTTGAAGACAGGCAAAGTCTTGCATAATAAGTTTACCTCTTGAAAGGTTCTAGCATATTGGGACAGCTAGCAGATGCAGATAAGAGAAGTATAGGAGTTACTTGACTACTTTCACCCAGTATAAGCACAAAGTTTCAAAATTGGACTAGCGGTGGAGATTGGAATATGCATAGGCGCGTGCACACATACTTAAACCAGTAGGTGTGGAGGAAATATTCCTATCAGTTAGAAACCCATAATATAATTGGCTATCATCAAGGACTTCTCAGCCAGCACCATCGAAATTCCACGACATAGCCCGCTTTCCAGGTCACTTCATCATACGAGTACAAACTACTGCTAGGCATGTGGGAACTATGTACATCTTATATCTCAGTTAGGCAACAGCAGTCTTTGGCAACAAAAATGAACCTACCTAAAACACACCCTTTGTCAATATGTACTGCTATAACATAACTAAAACAAGTGTGATTATATGCCAAGAGATATTTTTATATAAATCTGTAATATACAATTAAGAAAGGTAACTGCATAACTAGGGATGTTGTCTAACATTGACTATACAGCTACAAGGATGCCAAAGGATTAGCAATAATATGAAAAGGCTCACATGAAATATATGTAATAAGCAGATAGATGAATTCATTGACTCCAAGTAATACCTCTGGAAAGGTCCAAGCCCACGGCTTCCAACAACCAGAAGATCAGGACGAACTCTCTTCACCTCACTGCACAATACTTCTTTTGGATCACCTTTCTTAATCCATGCTTCACAGGCAATCTGTACAAGTTCAAAAAACACAAAAGAAATTCAATCTCGATATCTATGGTATTAATATGATAGGGAATTGTCTTACAAATTATCAATTCCCAATCAGCATGTGGTGAACATGGATTCTAAAAATCCATTTATGAAAGAACTAGGTATAAAATTATGCCTCAAGACTGGGGCTGCCAATGAACCCAACAATTGATAGACTGATTCATATCCCAAACACCTCAAAAGCTTCCTGGCTCAGGTTTAATAGCAGCAACCACCAGTAAATTAGAATACAACCAGCAAACATAAAGAACTGCATATGTTAGATGACTTATATAGTTACCTAATACACTTTAAAGTATAATATTTTGTGCTATAGAAACTAAGTTAACATTAGCCCAAAGGATATTGACCTATGCTTACCGAAAACAGTCGAGATCGACATCAACATTGTAGCTAAGTTACTTGTTTATAACACTATCATAAAGAACTGGCTATTAATTCATGCCTCAAGATTGGGGCTGCCAATGATATCAACAATCTGATAGTTCAGCTTATGATTAGGAAAAATGATTTATGTCCACAAACACCTGAAAAGCATCTTGGCTTAGGTTTAGTAGCAGTAACGAATAGCAAAATTAGAATACAACCAGCAAACATTTGAGAACTTCATATTGATAGGAGGTGTATAATGTATATAGTTACCAAATATTCTATTAAGTATAATATCATGCTTTAAACAACCAAAACTAACATTTGTACAAATGATTGCAACCTAACCATGAACTTTGTAGCTAAGGTACATATTTTTAACATTCTTAACAAGATACCCCATTCCCCAATCCCATCCCCACGCCCTTTTGATTATATGATTGTCAATGTTAAAAGCAACGATTATTATGAATGTAGAGAATCAGGATAGTATGAAATAGTGTAAAACGATCATCATGAACATAGACAATCAGGAGAATCTGAAATAGTGTAAACTAAGTAACTACTTGATTTTATCAACCTGAAGCTGTCCGGCATAATGGCTTAAATACTGGTCCTGTCTAGTGTCTCGCTAATATCGTAAGATGCAGGACAAAGAACATAATATATGATACAATACGCAGCGGCAGAGGGTGGTGAAAATCCAAGCAAGGTAGAGTATCAGAAGATAAAATAAATTGTATAGCATAAGTGCATCATACAATACACAATATATTTTTAAGATACAAGTGGTTCTTCTAAAGTAGGTTGTTTAGTTTATACTTGGGTGTCCAGTTTACTATTCGCGCGACAAGTGACATATAAGTTGAGCTGAACCCTATAACTAGAGTTTAATACCTGTAAGCCCCAAATCATCCCTGCCGTCCTTCATTCCTTCAGATCAGGTATTGGGTTTACTATTAATTTCAATGTTTAAATAAGTGATAATAACTACTAATTTCAATAAGAGGTGTATAAGTTGAGATGGACCCCATGACGGGAGTCAATATCATGTAAGCCCAGATCATCCCATCTCCCTCCCTCTCTACTTTTGAGTACTATTGAATCATGTCAGGATTAGCAACTTTCACGATGCTAATTATTTAGTGTTTCTATTGCCCACTTTCCCCATTAAGCTTTGCTCTCTACTTTGGATAGCTCTGAACAGTGTTAAATTGACAGCTATGCAATGGTAATTAATTGCTCATTCTATTGATGAGTTTTCCTTTTTGAAGTTAATGATTTTTCTATTTTTTTACTGATGGAGCTCTTTGTTTCAGCAAATTTTAGTTTTCATATAATAATGTTAGTTACTGTCCATGTTTCTAACAAGGTTCCTGTTACTGAGATCTATGTTAATTTTTAAACTATTAATTCTACTCTTCTTGGTTTCTGTTTAACCAAAAGTAACAGTAATAGAATTACTAATTAGTTAGATGGGTTAGGATAATGGTATTGTTAATTAGTTTCAGCAACAAAGATATGATACAGTCAGCTTGTGTTACAATATACATATAGTAATTTACTTATATTTCGTGTTTTACAAGTTTTCAGCATTTTTTTGGTTACCATTGCTCTATGCTTTGATATTTTGCATTATATGCCAGTGTACATTTAATCACTTTACTTGGCTTGTGAAAAAGCAAAAAGTGGTACAAAAGCAGTTTTTAAAGAGGAATCAGGCCTAGGCCGCTTCACTTTGGCCCAAGCACAAAGAAAAAGTGGATTGCCTTTTTTTACTTGAAAAGGTGCTAAAAAGATGTCCAAAGCACTAAGTGGCCCAAAACTCTAAAAAGCGGCCCAAGTTTTTTTTTTATTTCATTGTGTACAATACATGTTTATTTTTGACACTGTGATAGGGTGAGAAAATGTATTCTAGCATGTATACATTATTACTTAAAGAAATCAAGAGAAAATACAGATTTATGTGTAAAAACTAAAAAGTTCTATCTATGATTGTCATTTTTCCCCTCTTTTTTAATTTTTAGTAGTATATATATTTAATTTTTCCTGGTTTTATCTTGGCAGTTTTTGCAATTTAAGCCCTGCTAAAGCGGTAAAAGCTGAGATTATGCCTCATCATTTTGCTTCCACTTTCTACAACTATGACTTCATTATTGCACATGGGTGTAACAATCCTAGTGGTTACATTTCCTTTATCGATTTACTCTGCATTGTGCAATACAATCTGCACTATTCGTATCTGTCCGAGAGTTTGGGTATCAATATCAATATGATACCAGGTAAATAGAAATCATTTTTTAACCAAATTAAAAAAAAAGAGTATTTGCAAAAGAGGGGTAGCTCGTATCCAATTACTAAATTTTCTGTATTTTTCTAGAAATATCCCGGATCATTGAAAAATTAGGCCAATGTCACCAGTTATTCTATTATTATTTATTTCATCTCATCCCGATCACTTTTCTAACCCTCACGGTTTTATCTCATGATAAGCTTTTGACCTAGGCCAATAATTAAGCAATGGAATACCTTGCATTGTTGGGTGAGAAAGGGATGCATGGAGTGCATTTAATGGAATACCTTGTAAATTAGGCATGGAGTGCGTTTAATGGAATACCTTGTAAATTAGGCCAATGTCCCCGGATCATTGAAAAATTAGGCCAATGTCACCAGTTATTCTATTATTATTTATTTCCGCTCATCCCGATCACTTTTCTAACCCTCACGGTTTTATCTCATGATAAGCTTTTGACCTAGGCCAATAATTAAGCAATGGAATACCTTGCATTGTTGGGTGAGAAAGGGATGCATGGAATGCATTTAATGGAATACCTTGTAAATTGAGAGTTGGTGAAAAAGAGAGCCTGAGCCATACTCTTTAAATGCACTCCATGCATCCCTCTCTCACCCATCATGCTTAGGCCTATAAAAGCCATAGCCCTATGCTTCATCTCCCTTTTTCATCTCTTCTTCATTTTCATCTTCTTCTCTCCAGGCTTCAAACTTTAAGCTTTAGCTCCCAGAGAGCTCTTCAAAAGCCATTCTCCACCAATGCTACTTTTTACTTCAAGACTTGATCATCTTTTGACATTTTACGTCTCTTTTTCAGCCTTCCAAGGCTTTGGATAAGAGCTTAGTTCTTTGCTAGCAAGGATTTCGATTTCTCTAGCTCAAACCAAGCTTTCAAATCCAAGAACTTCTTTGGACATTACAGCCAAGAAAGTACTTCATATAACATCTCATCTTCACAACAAATCACTAGAACTTTACTATCCGACACCGTACTGCTAACTAGAATGGTTATAACTTCTGCATTAATACTCCAATTAAGTTGATTCTCCTTACTTCAAAAGATAATTGAAATCCTTATAACTCTTATTATATTGTTTTTACTAGTTCCAACTATAATCTCGTCAAAACTTGGCTTGAAATCATTGTTGTTGTCAGATGTGTGGGTGCTATCATCCGCTAACCATGTTGGTATTTTTGCTATAACTTTTGATCCAGAGCTCCAATTTAATTGATCTTGGTCTTATTTGAAAGATAATTCCAAGGCCTATAACTTTTATGTTTTAAAATTTTCTAATTTCAACTTTACCCTTGCTAAAACTAGCTCTAAATTGATGCTTTGTGCAGCCATAAGACGCCAACAGTGAGATTCACCATTTTTCCCACAAGACCTACCATTTTCTTGCGAGACTCGCCATTTTCCCTTAATGTTTGCCATTTCCTCATGAGATTCGCCATTCCTTCTCAGGATTTCTAAATGCGAGGCTTACCTATAAATTGCGGCCCTTTAAAACAAGGGTTATATCATTTGATCCCGATCTCCGATTGGGCTCATCTTGAACGTGTTGGAAAGATAATTCAGGATTTACAACTTTTCTTTATTCTTTTTCTCTAATTCACACTTTATTCTTATCAAAAGTGAGTATGAATTCACTGTATTGCACAGCTACAAGGCTCACACACTGCTTAAATAAATTTGTCATAAGATATGACATCCGAACTCTGATTAAGCTGATCTTGGAATTATTAGAAAGATAATTCAATTATCTACAACCTTACTTTTATACACCCTTCTAATTCCAACTATATCCCTATCAAAACTAGAATAGAATTGATGATACTGTGTAACAAGGCTTGCAACAGCAAAACTTGCCAAATCTGCGAGATTCATTGTTTTCTCATGAGGCTCGCCACAGCTAGATGCTATTGGATCCAACATGACCCAGTGGGTCCCAATTTTCTGCCACTTATTTCTTTTGACCACCTTGATACTATTTAAATAATTTTAAATAGTATTGGTTAAACTCATTATAACTATTGAGCTCACTTAAATCTTTTATGACTATTAATAAACAAAGGGGATTAATGGGAAAAAATGAATAATGAAATATTCTCCAGTAATAAGATTTAGAGATTGTGCAACCGAATTGTATGCCCAACTGTAGGGATTCCAGGTGTGGTACTGAAGCCGCTATACTATGTATTGTTTACTATTATTACTATTGTTGATACTAAGTAGCCAACGGTACATCCAGTTTACGTCGGAAACCTTCAGGACTGTGATCTTCCATTGCAATTCAATTCCAAATAATTTACATAAGATTAAACGAGCAATTTAATGCCACAATTATACTGTATACACGACTACAGTCCTTCCTTATTGCTAGTGACTGAAACCACCATTAACACTAACACCATTATTAGTTACTATTATTATACTATAGTACCCATAATCACCGATGTTAATTCTGTTTCTGCACTACAATAAATTACTCATCCATGCTAGAGTATTATTTTCTTATTTACTATTTTTGCACGTACTTGATTATTTTCCTTACTGGATTTAATCCCCTAAATTTCCCCACATACTCAAGTGACGATTTCAAGAGGAACACCCCGTATATGAAGTACGGACATAGCAATTAACTTGCCACGTCCATGTCTGACGCTCGGCGAACGTGGACGCGCGTCAAACGCAGCGAGAAATGCATTCGACGAGGGAAATCCGTATCAGAATTTTTAAAAAAAAATTCAAACGGTCCCCACACAGTCGGGACGCGACCGGGACACCTGCGGGGCAAACTTGTAATATTTTTTGGTTAAGACCCAACCTGAGAGTTGGGATTAGGGCATAGCCCTAATCCTGACCCTCGATCCCTTCCCCATGAGCTACCGAGGCCCCACCACCCCCTCCCCGTCGCTTTCACCGCCTCCGCCTCAACCCCCACCTCTCTCGCTAGCAGACAGCCCTATCGCCGCCTCTCACTCGCCGCTACCACCGCCGCCGACTCAGGTAATTTCTCCTTGTTTTTCTTTTTTTTTTTTTGTTCTTGCATGATAATGAATCTATTGATCTCTTTATGCTTAAGATGTATTTTTATGTTCAATTTTAAGTCATTTTTAAGTATGTTTCTCGGGTTAGGATTAGGATTAAGGTTTAATTGTTCTTAAAAACTACTAAAAAATAGTTTTAATTATCTAATGCTACTTTAAAAATAGTATCATTGTCTAAGTATGATATTTTTTTAGTCATCCTAAAAAATAGTATCATACTTTAAAAAGAATTATCATTGTCTAATGCTAATAAATAATATGATACTTAAAAAATAGTATGTCTAATGCTAACAAATACTAATAAATAGTATGATACTTAAAAATAGTTTTAATTGTCTAATGCTACGAATTTGATGGATTTATCATTTATGAATATGCATTGATTGCAGGAATATGTAGTTATAGTCAGTGAGTCACTGTCTTCAAGTGATACTAGTAGCAATGCGTCGGATCCAGCCAATAGTTCTGTGGGAGACACTGATGATGGGAAACCGTTATGGAGATTTGTCACAAAACTAGAGTAGGTGGGTAAAGGAGGCAGAAACTATAAGTTCTGTTGCAACGATTGTCCAGCAGTTTTTGTTGGTTCTTATACAAGGGTTAGGGCACATCTGTTTAAAATAAAAAATTGTAGGATAAAGATGCGCAAAAAAGTTACTCAATCTGATATTGTTGAATTCAAACGGGTTGAAAAGGAAGTAGAAATACAAGAGCAGAGTGCACAACCTAGAGATGTGCCTTTACCACCCACCACAGCATCATTCGGTAGTGTGTCATTTAGAGAAGCACAAATGGCTCTTCAATAAAAAAAAAAAAAAAAACCATTGAGATTGGTAGAAGTGCTATACAGATAGCCTTCAATCTTGATGCCCGAGAGGAACTCCAAAGTGAGATTGCTCGGATGTTCTATACAGGAGGATTGGTATCCCACTTTGCCAAGAATCCTCACTATGTTAAAGCTTTCACAACGGCTGTAAACTGCAATTTGTCTGGCTTCCTTCCTCCAGCCTACGATGCACTCAAAACTTCATTTCTTCAGCAAGAGAGAGCTAATGTTGAGAGGCTGCTACAACCTATCACATGGCAGGAGAAGGGAGTGACAATTGTCAGTGATGGTTGGAGTGACTCCCAAAAAAAAACCAATTATCAATTTCATGGCAGTGACCGATAGGCAGCCAATGTTCTTGAAAGCAATTGATTGTTCAAGTGAAGTGAAAGACAGGTTTTTCATCACAAACCTTATGAGGGAAGTGATCATGCAAGTGGGGCCCTAGAATGTTGTCCAAGTGATCATAGATAATGCCGGCAGCAGGCCATCTGATTGAAGCACAATTCCCACATATCCATTGGACTCCGTGCATTGTCCATACATTGAATCATGCAATGAAGAATATATGCACAGCCAAAAATGATGAGAACAATGCTCTAACATACGAGGAGTGTCAATGGATCAGCAAAGTGTCTGAGATGTGATGATGATCAAGCAATTTATCATGAATCATTCAATGTGGTTAGCCATGTATATAACGAGTTCGTGGGTATGAAATTGCTATCTGTGGCAGAGACTCGCTTTGCTTCAACTGTTGTTATGCTCAAACGATTCAAACTAATCAAACATGGCTTCAAGCGATGGTCATCAGTGAGAAGTGGTCTACATATCGAGAAGATGGTGTTCAAAGGGCCAGATTTGTGAAAGAAAAAATACTTGATAGTTGACGGGATAAAATTGAATACATCTTGTCCTTCACCACTCCAACGAATGAAATGCTAAGTGCCTACGACACTGATAAGCCTTGCCTTCATCTCGCTCACAACATGTGGGACACTATGATAAAGAAGGTCAGGAAGGCCATTTATAGCCATGAACTGAAGGAACTAAAGGAAGAGTCTATCTTTTATACTTTTGGTGAATAAAATTATGGTAGACTGATAGAACAAGAACCTCCCACCCCATTAACTCCCACATTCATTGAATCCAAGGTACGAGTTGAATATGATTGCAAGTAATTAATTACATAAGTATATGCATATATTTATGAAAATCAATCGTATTACGAGTTGATTGTTACTAGTTTTTCTTTTGTCTATCATAGGTATTACAATGATCTTTGGTTACAAGAGGATCAATGACTTCCTCCCCATATGGATGAGGAAGTAACAATTGAAAGGAACAAGTGCATCAAGAGTTTATTCGATGATATCTAAGAGCATGAAAAGGTTGCCATAGAGTTTGTCAAGTTCGCCTCAAAGGCAGATCCATTCAGTGATGTGAACCCTACTCGCTCCAAGGGAAGTATGGATATGCATGGTTGGAGTCACTTATGGAACTTTTGCACCAACACTCCAACGAATAGCCTTCAAACTGTTTATACAACCCGCATCCTCCTCGTGTTGGGAGAGAAATTGGAGCACTTACTCATTCATCCATTCTATTAGAAGAAACAAAATACTCCCCCAACGTGTCGAAGACTTGATTTATATTCATAGCAACATATGGATTTTATCAAGAAAAACTCTGAAATATTACGAAGGACCAACACAGATGTGGGTCATTGGAGGAGATGAGTTTGGTTCCATGAATGATCTAGGAATACTTGTGAATTGTGATTGCACAAATCTCACTTGATGAGCCAGAAATGGAGGCTCTCGTATTTACAAATGCAAACGAGTTGGTGGTGAAGGTGGCACGAGTAGAGAGCATGAAGAGGATGTTGAAACATCTGGCTAATTTTCATGGTCCATTCCATATATTAAATTGTAATGAATGTAATGCTACATTGCTACTTAGTACTATGGTATGTATACATTGTGGATTTGTATTTAAGTTTTTCCGTTATTTTGGGTGTTTAAATTTTATTATGAATATTTTAGCATGAAAAGTTTTATGTTAACGATTAAAAATATATAATTTATATTAGAAAAAATTGTCGTATCCTGCTGCACCCGTGTCCTCAGTTTTCTGAATATGCCGTTTCTTGTGTCCGCATTCGCACCCGTGTCCGTATCCATGTCCGCCCATCACCAGCTATCTTCCATACTTCATGGCCCTAGCATAGGCGCAATGATACATGTATGGACCTCACCCTTCTAGTTCCTTTTGTTGCCTTCGAGCTGTATTGTGATTACAATATTTATGGTTATCATATTCTCCTAAGGAGAACTTGTATATTATTTGTAACTCTAATGTACTCAAGCAGCGTACTCTTGTAATATTGAGTTATACTTCTTGTGGTATTGAATATGCAGTTTATTTATATATGACTTTTGTAATGGATAGTATTGGTCCTATGGGCACTTTATAATACTAAATGTCATATCTATTACCAGTTTGAAAATGTATCTAAGCGCATCTTGTACTTTGCCCGAGTATTTGTCGGTAGTGTAACCATATCTGTATCCCACCGCATAGACAGGGTGTTACATGGGCCAATACATCATGTGATAACAATGTAATAAAACCAGTCTTTTAAATGTCAAATGGCAGGGAAATGGTGTCAAGAAAATTCCTTACTAGATGTAGCATTCAGGGACATAACAGGGAAATTCAGTAACAGCTGCAGCTCAGATATACATGTCACAAAAGCATTTTAACAAGGCAATACAATGAAGACATAAATGAAAAAAAATCTACCAACATAAGACATGTTTAAGGTATACTTTACCTCAGTAACTTGAGTTAAGCCTATGAATGTTGCACTAAGCCTATGAATACGTATAGGATTCCAAAAGTCGTCACTGCAGTTCTGCAGCTAACTGGCGATACTGAAGTAGCTGCTCGAGAGATTTGGGGATCCTCAACCCTTTATCTATATCAGGCCAGGTTTCAGGTTAATGGGCTTAATATATACATTTTTTAAGAAACCTAGCCCGTTCACAATATGACGTTCAGGCCTAAATTCGATCAATTGCAGCAGAAAATTTAACCTTCCGTATTGTCAGTAATTTGTAAGAAACAACAGCAATTTCTATGCCTCAGATTGTTATGGCCAGGCATGAAAACCACTGCATTGTCCAATGCACACGAGTATCAGGCACATATGGGACATAGCCTATATGTGTAACATAATATAATGTAGGATACAATATATGTGTAAAAAACCTCACTATACGCACTATGATGTGACCAACTTTGGTCATATTCAAATATGGATCAAACACATCCCCATCAGAGCTGTATTAAAGATTTGGTCAAGGGCCAGATCGAACATGCCACTTTCTAGTTGTTTTCGCTTGAACAGAAAAAAGTTGATAAACTTTGGTCATATTCAGATATGGATCAAACACATCCCCATCAGAGCAGTATTAAAGATTTGGTCACGGGCCAGATCGAACATGCCACTTTCTAGTTGTTTTCGCTTGAACAGAAAAAAGTTGATAAGGTTTACTCAGCAACTTTCATTAAGCCTATGAGTGTTGCATTAAGCCTATGAATAATTATAGGATTTTAAAAGTCATTATTGCAGTTCTGCAGCTGACTGGCAATACTACAATAGCTGCTTCATAGATTAGGGATTCTCAGCCGTTTATCTATATAATCTGTAACAACCTAATTTCGCCATAACTTACATTCTTGATATCAGATTAATCTCAAAGTGAATGCGTTGTGTTTATCTTATTTTTCTATATTTTTGTGATTTATTAAAATTTTTAAGATAGTCACTTAAAATAATATTATTTTAATCACCGGTAGGTCATACACATATTTTGACTAGTTTCTCTTCTTTTGACTTGTAAAAATGAAATTTGATTTTATTTGCGTTAGTTTAATTTAAAATTATAGCCCTAAATAACTCTAATAATCTATTATTATTAGTCATTTGTCATATACCTATTTTGTCTTTATTCACCCATACCTTACTTTCACCATACTTGTTATTTGGCCAAGCATGACAAACTATCATCTTGCCCCATATCTCCCTTTGTCTATATCTTTTTCTTCCCTTCCTTTCATTTATTTTCTCTCCTTTATTTTTCATTCCTCTCTTCCTTTAATTTTTTTTTTTTTTTACTCCAACTCAAGAGAAGAAGAAAATGAGAAGTTCTTTAGTCTCAAAATAGGCTTATCTTCCTACCCATCAAGGCAAGTAGAATTACATCCACTATTATGATTTTATTTTGTAACTAAAATCTTTTATAGCAAATTTAGAATCTTGATTTGTTTAAATTTAGAAAGGTGATATTTTTATACAAAATTCTCTGTGATTATTTTAAATATAAAAATATGATTCGTACACTCTACTCTATATTTATGTATTAAATTTATGGTTTTATTTATGGCCTCCTATGCTTAAACTATAAGTTACAAACTTAAAGTATATGTTTTATTTTGGAATTACAAAAAAACTATTTTTATGAATGTTCATCATATTTGGATATACATTTGAATTTTCCATATAAATTCTTCATGTATAATGCAATGATTTTAAATCACTTTCCACTTACCATTTGAACATAGTTGTGTTTATATATATATATATATATATATATATATATATATATATATATATATATATATATATATATATATATATATATAATCATGTTTTAAAGAGAAGGTTTCAAATAAGTTTCCACATTAAATTGTTAAAATATTTCTTTTATACGAGATATTATGTTAGGTCATAATTCTTGTTATGCTAATCCAAGTTTATTTGAAAAATATATACATTAGTAAGATTTAATAAATTTGCTACTTTCCATACTATGAAATCATACTAGAATTTAGAAAATCAATATATCGTTATAATAGTATTAAGCCTATTTAATTTCCATCTTTACAATTTAGTACCCACTTATCTAATATGTGTTTATATGCATAATTGTATATGCATGATTCACATACATGATCATCCTAGGTATTTTTACATCCTAATATTCACTTACATACATGTTTATATGTATACTTATATTTATGTGTGGTTTACATACATGATCATTTCCATAATATTCATTCTAACATTTTACTCCATGTTTGTCTTGACATATACATACTAATTACTTGTATAAAATATGAAAATATGCCAAATTTTCCTTATTAGTATATACGCATGTCTTGATAATGCCATAGATCCTGACTTGCCAGTTAACTTGATTTTGACACTCCATCATACTTACCTTGACATATACATACTAATTACTTGTACAAAATACATGAAACTATGCCGGATTTTTTTTGTTAGTACATACACATGTCCTGATAGTGCCATGGATCCTGGCTTGCCTGTTAACTTAATTTTGACATGGACCACATCTTACTTGTTACTAGATATGTATATGTATTAATCTTGACATGATTGGTTCATCATATTCCGGATTGATTTGCATGTAATATAACTTGAAACCTTGGCTTATGGGAAAACTAAAGGGTGGACAAATATTGTATCGTGAAAGATTTAGGATAGGTCAATCGAAATAGAAGCCCATCCGCGGGGACGCCCGGATGGTATTGAACCATCATCTCTTATTTAGTCCATATTAATGGGACGACCGAATACTCAGTATCGGTATCTGCTTGAGTGCTTAGCGGCACGGCTGGTTCAGCGCTAGCATCTTGGCCGGGTCCCGAATATGCACGGGTACTTTCACGATACGAGTCTATTTATTCACTATTCAGTTCAAGATATAAAATAAAATATGATATTAAATTAGACTTGATATGCATGTATATTCCTGTTTGATATTGTTACTTAATCATTACTGTTTCCCATACATGTGCATATGCTTTTTACATCAATTCATATTTTACTTGTTAGTGCATACTGCACTCTCTACAATACGCGTCTATTTTTTCACCACTTAGTTTAAAATATAAAATAAAATATGATATTAAATTAGACTTGATATGCATGTATACTCCTACTTGATATTGTTACTTGATCATTACTGTTTCCCATACATGTGCATATGCTTAGTGCATATTGCATGCTCCCTACCATACGAGTCTATTTTTTCATCATTTAGTTCAAAACATAAACTAAAATAAGATATTAATTTAGACTTGATATGTATGTATATCTCTACTTGATATTGTTGCTTTATCATTACTGTTTCCCATACATGTGCATATATTTTTCACATCCACACTCATATCTTACTTATTTGATTATATTACACACTCCCTACTTTTTATTGTTTTACTTGTCGGGTTTGACCCCGAGCTCCCCCACATGCTCAGGTACTGAAAATGTGAGCGAAAATCCGCCATTGCACGACTCGTACTTTCTGAAGCAGGCCGAGTAGCAGTAGATTTCTGTGCCTCCGCTTTTGTATTTTTGGTTTGGTATGTATCACTCCTTTGGAACTTTATTTTCAACTTTTGTATCGGTATTGTACTTGTTGCTTCTTATATTAGACATGTATATCTTCTCTTTTATATGACAGTAAACTAACTTCTAAATAACTAGTATTCAGTTCCATTCATTTCTTCTTTTACATATTTATAGGCCTCGTGTACGTCGACTTACACGTGCCCGCCGGTAACGCACTCCGTTTCCGTATCCCTCCGGAGAAATGGGGCGTTACATAATCAGGCCAGGTTTCAGGTTAATGGGCTTAACATATACATTTTTTAAGAAACCTAGCCCGTTCACGATATGACATTTTAAGAAACCTAGCCCATTCACAATATGACATTCACGCCCTAAATTCGACCAGCTGCAGCATAAAATTTTAACCTGCCATATTGTCAGTAATTTGTTGGAAATGAATTTTTATGCCTCAGATTGTTATGGCCAGGCATGACACATTGTCCAATGCACACGAGTATCAAACACATATGAGACAAGTCATCCTATATGCATAGCGCTTGATATAATATGGGATACAATATTTGTTTAAAAAACTAACTATACACGCTTTGATGTGACAAATTTTGATCATATTCAGATAGGGATCTAACATATCCCCATCAGAGCTGTATTAAAGACTTGGTTCAAAGCCAGATACAGCATGCCACTTTTCAGATGCTTCGCTTGAACACAAAAAAGTTGATAACTGTGGTTCAATAGAAACAGGAAAGAAGTTAATTCCGAACATGAATAGACTAATGCCTTTCATACGATGGTGATTCAAATATTATTTTAATATTTTCTTTCGGTTTGTAAATCCCATTCCTGAAAAATTTTCAATGCCAGTGACTGTGTATGTGTGTGTGTGTTATATGCTAACTTTTGTGAACAAGTTGAAAAGTTTAGTAGTTGAATCGAACATAGATTGAGAATAACTCATTAAATTTCAAAGAATTTTATTAAAAAATAATAATAAAACTATCCAAGGCAGATGCATGTATAAAGGATCTCAATTGAAGATCTGACTGAAACCTGATAACCAACAACGTTGAAGCAAATATGGACATGGATCAAATAAATCTAATTAGAATGATCAAATAAATCTAATTAGAAGCCAGTTTTACCCCACTGACGTTAATACTAAACGTACATAACAGAAAAGCATGCAGATACCGAGAAAAGAAAATAACCATTTACTCAGCTCTACATTACCCCATATTCGTGACAACGTCCAACAAAGTATTCCAGCAAGTGAAGTCCTCGAATTTTGTCCCTCTTCTTCACTCTCTCAAAATCTTCAGGCGACGCATAGATACTGTCCATGTCATCAAATCCTGTTTCGGACAATACAGAAATAATAAAAAAACTGTCGGTTAATAATCTTCTCAAATGTTAAACAATATGAATCTGGAAACATGGTCCGAAAAATATAACATGCAGTTTCAGAAAATGATCAAAAAAGTTTAAAGCGTGAAGGTTCACTCATACAAGGATAGAATGTAAACAAAGAAATTTGTCTATAGGATAAAGTTCTATATTTGATTGGTATTCTTCAATAGGCTAATAATTTAAAGATGGAGAACCAAAGTGATGGGGATTGTGCAATCTTTAAACTTACAAGAGGATGTCAGGTCTTTGGATGGAAACGACAGATCACTGAAGTGATAGAAATGAAATCCAGTTATTTATGAGTTTTTAGGTGTCATTCACTATTTTTCCCATGGACATGGATCAAGGGTTTTCTATGCAGTAGCTAATAGACTTTGAGACTTGTTCTATTTTCAGGTGGGCCCATTTTCTGTGGGTTCAAGTAGGAGAGAATTATAAAGTAACTTAGTTATATCTAAAAAAGAAAATATCCTCATGGCAACAAAAGAGAAATATTTGTCTCTTTAATGACTGCTAGAATATGTGTGAGGTTTCATGACGGGCTTATATTAAATGTTTCAGACCAGTTTTGATAATCTTATTGCAATTGGAGAGATCAATCAATGGACCCCTCCAAGGGACAAAGAATCTTCGAGTATTAGGCCTACTAAAGAAGCTCTATTAAGCCCTAGTTCGCAACAAATTGATCCTTAACGAAGATGCATCAAGTCAGTGAAGTTTTTCGCTCATGTCATATTAAATGATAATATTTTATGCTGACTGTCACAAGCCTACCACAACCCTCTTTTCTTGACTTGGAACAGATAGTGATTTGATAAAACTTTAAGCACAACAGATTTGTATGTGATCATAACATTTCGTTAAGGCTGAAAGGAAAATTTTATAGAATTGCTATTAGGTAAAGTTTTATTATATGGCATGAAATGTTGGGTTATAAAGAAACAACATTCACAGAAGATAAGTGTACTAGAGATACGCATACTTCATTAGATGTGCCGCTAGAGCAATATAGTAAGAATTGAGGATATTCGTGTTAAAATAGGCGTAGCCCCCCATCGCAGAGAACATGCAAGAAAATTCCATATGATAGTTTGGTCATGTGCAATATAAACCTACAAATACATCAGTTCGACGAGGGAAGCTTAACAAAATAAGACAATTTTAAATTGTTGAATAAACTACTCCATCTTTTTGACATGCCAAGAGTTAAGAATTTTAAAGATCTACAGTGTAGAGCTTATTCAAAACTACTCAATATATAAAATTTTCTTTAAGATTTTTCTCTTAAAAAACGAAGAAAACATGGATGGAGGTGATACGCAAAAATATGGAGTCTAGAGGTTTAAATAAGGAGATATTACTTGATAGAAATGAATGGAGAAGGAATATCAAAGTGATCGATCCGGCGTGATTCTTTTTGGCTCATATAGCCTACCCCAAATACTTGGGATAAAAGGCTTTGTTGTTGTTGTCGTTTAAGATTTTTCTCTTCTTCAACTTCTTCTCTCTTTAAGTATGTTGCTTATTCTGTTATTGTCATTGTTACTATGATTGCAGTTAATTTGCTTCAACCACTATCTCTGTCGTGCCTAAATCTTAATTACTTCTATAGTCTATGTTTTCAACTTTAATTGAATACATTCTAGGTCATATTTTATGATGTTATGCATGTATAAATAAACACATCCTTGAATACTTATATATATATATATATATATATATATATATATATAAGGATGATAATGGACGTGTCCATGGGTCAATTTTTAGCACGTCCTACACAAAATTTTAAATTAGAAAAATTAAATTTTTTTATTTTTAATTCAAAAATTTGTATAGGACGGTCAAAAATTGACCCATAAACGCGTCCATTACCATCCCTAATATATATATATATATAAATATATATATATATATATATATAATGTAAAACTAGTTAGATAGATGAAATTAAACCACTTATAAGATATAAAATTTACATATTTAACGTGTATATACAATGGTTTGATATGAACATCAATATGAGCTTGTACCAAATATACCTTGTCCGACATGTAAAGAATTCATCTGATACGATTTCATATGTGAAATTTAGAACCTTAGTAAGAATTCTAAGCAAATTTCCCCTTAATTAATTGTAGTAAGGCCACTAACCAATTAGCATTTTAAGATTAAATAGACCAGAAGGATCAATACATGGCGTCAGCGTCTCTAGCAAAATTTTTGCTCATAAATTCAAGTCACAGTCAACCAACCAATAGAGACATTACTTTAAATCTATCATTTATTAATTAAGATCAAGTTAATTGGCATAGTGGCTTCATTGTTAGATGCCAAGTCACTAGTGAACAAGAATCCTAATAAAAAATCTAACATCTAACATGAATTTTTTATCCAATTTACCAATTAGTGGTTTGTTGATATCATAATTGTCGACAGTCGAGTCAATTCCAGGATCAAACAATGATTTGGACTCAAGCAAGACTCAAACCCGAATTATATAGGTAGAAAACAACAATTTGTAATGAAGTCGAGAACAAAGAGAAAAATGCACACAGGTGCAACAAGGTTCGACTAAGAGGATTCCTAAATTTGTCCCTAGAGAAATGTCGATGAATCGACATAATCTTTATATTGATAAGAAATACAAAATCTCTTAAGAACTCTCTCTCTCTCTCTCTCTCTCTCTCTCTCTCTCTCTCTAATTACAAGCTCTCAAAGAAATAATATTTGGTCCCTCTCCTCATAAAGGAACATGATACGTATAGATTTGATAGGCCAGTCAAGAGTCATCATGAAATGGAATAGGTAATCCACAACTTTCTTGTGCATCTTGAAAAGAAAGCCTTTACAATGTATGGTTAGTGAGATGGAGTTCTCATGGAAGTCAAATAGATATCTTGATTAATCACATGACGAAGTCACGATACTTTCTCTAAGTCGCATCCGAGTTGGATTACTTTGGACAAGTCTTTTTGGACTTGCTTTTCTTGTGAATATTTGCTTAATGGGCCTTCTTGTGCGGGCTTGGGCTAGTCTTTTTTAAAACAAATGGTTTCAACATTCAACAAATCAAAAGCAATCCACCTTAGCGTCAAATCGTTGTTGACTAGATAGCATTTCAAGGTTCCAAAAAATCAAAAAGGACTAACCTAAGGCTTCAAAATCTGCCAAGTTTTTTTGCTTGTAAATCAAGCCAACTAGGTCAACCACCAGATGCACTCCTTCCCAAAGAAAGTACACATCAAGATGTCAGGTTCCAACCCAGGGGACCTGACCATGAAAGAGTAGTTATAACTGTCCTAGGGGTGTGGGTCGTTTGTTATGGGTGGGCTGAAACATCTCCTATTGAAAACTAGAATAAACCCATAGACTACTAGCAAGTTGGGCCGCTTTGAGCCCAACTACTCTGTATAATCTACTGCAGGTTGAGAATCGAGGGACGTGCACACTGATATTCAGATACGGTGAGAGAGAGCCGTTGATGAGAGAATAGGATTAATCTGATGACTGAAATTGTAAGGAGAGTAGTATATAAACTCTCAATTCTCAAGTGTAACCCTAAGCTGAAAGAGATTATCCTTCTTATCCTCCCTTTCCTTCTTTCTTATTCTCCAAGTTTCCCTTATTTCATTCTTCTACTTTATTATTCAAATTTCTGTGGCTAACCCATTTACAGGTAAATCACGCCGAAGAATGCGAGTGTCGGGGTCTTCCCAACGGCCATCAGAAGGGGACTCTGACATAGGTATCAGAGCCAGGTTCCACGCTTTCCGTTATTCCGGAGTCACTAGAGAGCTCCTCGTCGACGATCGCTTCCCTAGTGAGTGATATGGATTCAATCCAGAATGTTGTCATGCACTATGCTAGTCAATTCACGGATGTTTTGGGTCAGCTCAGATCCATGAACGAGGAGTTGAGGAAGCTCTAGACTGATCAGCACAACGATCGGATCGACCGCATCAATGACAAAGAGCTGAAATCCTTCATGTTGAACCTGAGCAATCGGGCCTGGGTTAGCCCTGACTAGGTCACCAGGCCATCGCCGATGAGTTCGTTATCTCCCAGATCCAGCTATGCTCTAGGGCTGAACCCAAGAGGTGATGGCGTCCAAGAACCTCCGATCCTCCATACTCCACCCTTGTTATCTCACCCCACGGCCACCGGATCCCAACCTCCTCAACTACGATCCTCACAACCTCACACTCCACAGATTTTTCCTCCATCATCGACACCCTACATTCCTTCCCCACATAACCCCCCGCTTCGGCCACCGATCAATCCTCCATCATCGACACCTTACATTCCTTTTCCACCTAACCCCCGATTCAGCCACCATTTGACCCTCCCAACTATCAACCGGAGATGTTTGATGCAATTGTTCCTTATCACCGCTCTCATGATGCCAGGTACACCCCTAAACCAAAACTTGAGTTCCCTATTTTCTCTGGCGAAGACATGGAAGGGTGGTTGTATACAATAGAGCAAATGTTGTAGTACAATGTAGCAACAAAACAAAGCGTAAGAATGGTTGTGATGCACTTGAAGGGAGGCCCTTTGCAATGCTATCGTTGGCTGCTCAGAACGAATCGGGGTGTGCCACCTTGGTGGGAGTTTGAGAGGAAGATAATGTCCATGTATGAGGGAAAAACAGTGACAAGGTTATTTAGGAGAGCTCACCAAACTTAAACAAGAAGGGGACACGCTTGAACGCTAGCAGGAGGAATTCATAAGGCCTTCCCATCAAATTCCCGAACTCCCTAAAGAGTTTTTGGTAGGGTGTTTTGTGAGTGGTCTCAGGGATGCAATTAAGTATGATGTGGTAGCTAAGAACCCTGGTAC
This sequence comes from Dracaena cambodiana, assembly GCA_036321105.1. NCBI lineage: Eukaryota > Viridiplantae > Streptophyta > Magnoliopsida > Asparagales > Asparagaceae > Dracaena > Dracaena cambodiana. Next base: position 2,708,376 of record JAYEPQ010000006.1, on the reverse strand, counting down.
TATGATGGAGGCAATGAGATTGACAAGAGTCGAGGAGAACCTAATGAATAAAAAAAAAGGATTGAAATTCTCAGCTAAAAAGGGAGGAGGAGCTCTGTTGGCGGGTGATAGTAGTTCTAGCATGAAGAATCCGACCCCAAGCTCCACCTAAAAGGCACATCCTAATGTGAGGAGACTCTCCGTAGGAGTTGTGAGAGAAAAGAGATAAAGGCCTATGCTTCTACTGCGACAAGAAGTATGTAGCTGGTCACAAATGCCAGAATCAAAAGATTCTTCGATTAGATATAACCCCGGAGATGGAAGAGGAGGATGAGCCCTAGGATTCTACTAAGCAAGTCACTGAGGAACCGCAGCCCCCTATAGAGCTTTCGGCCAGCTTGATGGCCGGAGTGGTGGGAGTTACTTTGATAAGGTTGTTTGGGAAAATTCGGGGAGAGGAAGTTTTTTAGTGGACTCGGGCGTAACTCACAATTTCATTAATCCCATGACGGCAAAAAGAATTAGGTTGCCTCTTCAACACACCAACACCTTTGAAGTAGAAGTATATGAGGGGGAGAACTGGCAGGGAAGTTTTGTTGCACGATAACCACACTACAGATTCAGGGGTTTGAATCTAGTACAGACTTGTTAGTAGTGTCATTGGGAGACGCTCAAGTCATTCTAGGCAATGTGACTTATGGGACTTTTCACACAAGACTTTGCGTTTCTGAAGGGAAAGGAAGCATATCACACTACAAGGAGTACTTCCTAAAGAAGTGGATGTTGTAGAGGGAAAATATCTCGTGAAGTTGTTGCAAGCGAAGGGAATGGCTTATATGCTACACGGGCTGGATAGTGAAGAGAAGGATGAACCATATCTTGAAGCCTTGTTTGATGTGTTAGAAGAATTTGAGTGTCTTTGCCACCCCCACAAGGGCTGCCACTAGAGAGGGATTGCGATCACCGCATCCCATTAATCAATCCCCACCAGTCAGTTACCACAAGACTGTATCGCTACCCGTTCCATTAAAAGAACGAAATTGAGAAATTCAAGAGATGCTATTCATGGGTATCATTCAAAACAACACTAGTGTGTTTGCTTCGCTCATAGTTTTCGTGCGCAAGGCAGATGGCAGTTGGCGCTTATGTATGGATTATCGGGTACTCAACAAGAATACGGTGAAGGATAAATTCCCCTTCTCTTGATCGATGATTTGTTGGACGAGTTGCAAGGAGCGAAGTTCTTTTCCAAGTTGGATTTGCGCTCAGGTTATCATCAAATTAGAGTCGCATAGAAGGATGTGCACAAAACGGCTTTTAAAACTCATGAAGGGCACTATGAATTTCTGGTCATGCCATTTGACCTCACAACGCTCCTTCCTTCCAAAGTTTAATGAACCATATATTTCGACCCTATCTACGAAGGTATGTGCTCATTTTTTGTTATGATATCCTAGTTTATAATATAACTCTGGATGATCAGAGGGAACATCTCAAGGTGTTGCTAGTACTCAAAGAGAACCAGCTATATGCTAAACGATCAAAGTGCAAATTTGGAAGATTGAGAGTGGATTATTTGGGCCATGTAATTTCGCATAATGGTATAGCGGTAGATCCACGTAAAATCATTGCTATCAAGGAGTGGTCATTACCTAAGAACCCGAAGGCGATGAGGGGATTTCTTGTGCTTACTGGGTACTATCGGAAATTCGTGAAGTCTTATGGTAGCATAACTGCATATCTCAACAAGATGCTAAGGGGGAGTTTCACTGGAGTGAAGCCAGGCTTGCCTCGAGAATTTGAAGAAGGCGTTGATGTCATCGCCAATCCTAGCCATGCCTCTAATTTCGAGGCGGAGTTCGTGCTCGAGTGTGATGCATCAAGCATCAAAGGCAGGAATTGGAATGGTTCTTATAAAAAGGCCATCCTTTGACCTATATTAGTCAAGGGTTAAAGGGGAAGGCACTCACTCTGTCTACGTATAAGAAGGAGATGCTTGCTATTCTTTTAGCCATGCAAAAGTGGAGGCAATACCTGTTGGGATGAAGATTCACTATCTAAACTGATCAAAGAAGCCTGAAGTTCCTCTTGAATCAGCGGTTTCGCTAGGAATCTCAACATCCATGACTCCTTAAAACTTGCAGGGTTCAATTATGTGGTCGAATATAAAAAAGGGATCAAGAACAAGGTAGTTGATGCTCTTTCCCGTAGAAATGAGGCTGAGCCAAACTCTCTTGAGGGTCCTCTATGCCGAACTACATCCGTAGTTGAACCCAGTTGGTTGGCCGAGGTCAAGGAGATGGTGGTTCAGTCACCTTTCTTTAAGGAGTTACAAATTAAAACAGATAAGGGTATGCTTTCCCCGATCAAATATAAGAAGATCGAAGGAGTTTGGTTTTATAAAGGTAGGGTTTTATTAGATCCTAAGGACAGTTTATGCACAACTATCTTCCACGACCACCACGAAGCACCCGGGGGTGAGCACTCGGGCTATGACAAGACCTTTCGAAGGATAAAACTCTTTTTCTGGTGGCCGGAAATGAAAATTTTCATTGTTAAGTTATTAAGGAGTGCGATGTATATTAAAAGAACAAGGGCAAAACTATTGCACCCCTTGTCTTCTCTGTCCCCTACTGCTGCCAAAGAGGGGTTTGAGAGGAGATTTCTATGGATTTTGTAGATGGCTTCCGATGAGTCAAGGAAAATCAACAATCATGGTCGCGGTTGACAGGTACTCCTTCGCTCATTTTGTGGCCTTACAACATCCCTATATAGCATTTGAAGTTGCCCGGATTTTTTTTGAATTATTCCGCCTGCATGGCCTCCCAAAGGCAATAGTGAGTGATAAAGATTCGATATTTCTTAGCTCTTTTTGGTTCGAATTGTTCAAGTTACAAGGAGCCCAGCTGCAGCTTAGCTCAGCATGCCATCCTCAATCGGACCGGCAAATGGAGCGTATCAATCAATGCTTGAAGTGCTATCTTTGTTGCTTTTGTACTCTCAAACCAGGCGATTGGAGGAAATGGATTTCATGGGCGATGTATTGGCATAATACTACTTGGAAATCTATAATAGAATTTACTCCGTACGAGATAGTCTTTGGCCGACCTCCTCCTTCACTTCTTCAATATGTTCCTAAAACCGCGAAGGTTCAAGCCATGGAGGATCAAATATATGATCGCGACTGAGTTAAGAAGTTGCTTATGGACAACTTAATCAGAGCAAGGGATAGAATGAAGGTGTTTGTTGATCACCTCCGCACTAAGCGAAGCTTCATGGTAGGAGATCGAGTGCTCTTAAAGCTGCAACCCTATCGGTAGACTACAGCAAGAGGGGTGATCCCACAAAAGTTATCCTCTAAGTACTACAGCCCCTATACCATAGTTGACAAATCAGTTCAGTGGCCTATCGCTTGCGGTTGCCACCGGAGGGTAAAATTCATGACATCTTTTATGTTTCTCAGTTTAAAAGGTATGATGGCAAAGGAGTGCAAGTCCAGTGCGGTCTGCCTTCCTTTTGGGAAGTGCGAGCAAAAGAACCCAACTCCATACTAGAAAGGAGAATGGTTAAACAGAGAAATTGCGTCGTTACACAGGTGTTGATTAAATGGGAAGGTGAAGATATCATGGATGCTACTTGGGAGGACTTTCAGCTAATGAAAGAAAGGTTCCCTGGGTTCAACCTTGCGGCCAAGGTTGATTCTTGGAAGGGTAGAATGTCAGGTTCTAACCCAGGGGACCTGACCATGAAAGGATAGTTATAACTGCCCTAGGGGTGTGGGCCGATTGTTATGGGTGGGTCGGGACATCTCCTGCTGGAAACTAGAATAAACCCATAGACTACTAGCAAGTTGGGCCACCTTGAGCCCAACCACTGTGTGATCCACTGCAGGCTGAGAATAGTGGGACATGCACACTGATATTTAGATACGGTGAGAGAGAGCCGTTGATGAAAGAATAGAATTAATCTGATGAATGAAATTGTAATGAGAGTAGTATATAAATTCTCAATTCTCAAGTGTAACCCTAAGCTGAAAGAGATTATCCTTCTTATCCTCCCTTTCCTTCTTTCTTCTTCTCCAAGTTTCCCTTATTTCATTCTTCTTCTACCTTATTATTCAAATTTCTGTGGCTAACCCATTTACAGGTGAATCATGCCGAAGAATGCGGGAGTGTCGGGGTCTTCCCAACGGCCATCAGAAGGGGACTGACACAAGATCAAGTTAATCGCCATCAACAAAGGGATTTCATTGTCAAATGACAAAACTCAAGTAAAAAAGAACTCAAATTCAGAGATCGCCACTAATTTTGCATCAAATTCGAATAAGAAGTATAATTCTAGTCCACCACTAATTTTGCATTCAGTTACAGTTTCAACATTCAACAAATCAACAGATATCAACTTAGGGTTTCAAAATTTCAGACACCAACTCAATTCGCTACAACTAACGAGCGAATGAAACCCTAACCCTAGAGATCGAGAAAGATGATAGGAGTTACCGTCTTCGTCGGGTATCTGGACGTGGATGAATAGGATCTTGAACCCGCGGGCATTGTCTCGTACGATCTTCTCTATGGTCCACTCGAACGCCGTCCTGCTGCTGATCGAAGGGTGAGGATAGCCCTTGATCGACGACTCGTTCACTCCCATCAATATCCGCGTCGGCTCTGATCCCATCCTCTATTTCTCTCTCTAAGATCGCCAATGAGTTCTGCTTCTTGTTTGTCTCTCTCTAGCTCGCTATTTCTCTCTCTTCGATTTGATATTTGAGCACTGTGGAGTGAAGGTTCTGGGTTTTTTAGGAGGGGAAATTCTAAATGCGCACTATTCCCCTGTAGTTCTCATCACTTTCCTATGGCATATGGTGCGCACTAACAGATGTGCGGTGCGCATTTAGAATTTCCTTTTTAGAGGGACATCTTGCCGTTCCTGGTGGCGGCGTGGGTCGGGAGGACCCCCAGAGGACGCGTGTAACGCTTTCTGATGGCAAAACTGCAATTTTTGTGGGAGTGAAAGCGATTGAAAACAGTCTAAAAGATTGGGAATTTCTAAATGGGCACAGCATTTTTCCTAGTGAGCACAGTGTAAAAGATTGGGAATTTCTAAATGGTCACAGTATTTTTCTTAATAAGCACACCCTTTCTTTTGAAAAGAGAAGGGTTTTCCTAGTGAGCACACCAAGATTTCCAAACTCTCCTCCTCTCTCTCCCACGTTCTTCAGCTGCCAGATCTCTCTCTCCCAAACTCCTCACTTTAGAAATTGAGCAACTCCTATCTCTCTTCCAACCCGTCTCTCCCACCCTCTCCTCTTTCGTAAACCCTAAATTCCTTTTCCATCATTTCTCCCAAGACTTCGTCGGAGCACTGCTCTTGCATCCCGGCCGCTCTGCCCGCTCCGACTGCTCGCATCTCGGCTGATCCCGCAGCTCACGACCCACACTCCGCTATAAGGACCGGTTGAAAGGAAGAGAGGAGTTACTGGTTTTTTTATAAGAAGGTAAAAATGAAACCCTATTTTTTGTGTTAATTCTTGCACTCTGATTTAGGGAAAAATTTGGAAACGAGTGTTGATGAGGGTAGATTTAGTTGAGGGGCAAAAAAATTGGGGGAAAAAATCATTTCTTTGCATTTTGTTATGGTGAAATTAAAGGCATCATTAGTTAAAATACTTTAGATTTTATTGTTGTTATAGATTAATGATAGTTGGATTTTGTAATAGTGAAGTGCAAAATTTATATTGTGAGTATAGTTGGTAGTTTTTTGTGGTTGGATTAAATTGGTAAGTTTTGATATTCGAATCGGGAAAAAATTGAAATATAGATATTGTGTATTTATATTATGATATTTAATTGATTTGGATAGACAAATATAATTAGCATATGGTGATATGTGATGGTTGATAATTTAAAATTTTATTGTGTAAATAAAATTTTTGGTGATTTACAGATGGATCCGGTGCAACCATTCCGGATTCGACCAACAACGTCGAATAGAAGGAAAAAAACAGAGATCCATCCAGCCGTCGATCCTAGTATTCCTGAAATCTATGATGAACCGGATTCGCAGGTTGATGTTGCTACGAAAACCCTTCCGTTATGCATTCATCGAGGTATATCGCAAAAAAGTGGGAATATCGATGAGTTGAACTCGGAAGAAGAGGAAGTGCGGCCAATAAATGGAGGACTGATTGATTTGTCTTTTTTGAAGTGTTTTAGAACACACGTTGCTTTTTTATATTTAAGAATGAGGTCAGACATAATAATTTTGATTTTAATTTTAACTGGATAGTTGTTTATCCAAAATATCTTGCTTTGTTATCATTTCAGGAACGAGATCCATTGCGGTGCATTAATCCCATGAGAAAAATAAACACATGGTCTCTAAAATCTGGACAGCCAAATACCCGTTTCATGCAGCACATCTGTAATTTCTCTTTGTATCCGCTCATAATATGTTCTTATCAATACATTAGCATCTTTGAATTAACTGTATTTGTCGAGCGTTGGCATCCAGAAACTAATACCTTTCACTTGCTCTTTGGAGAAATGACGATCTCCCTTGATGATGTAGCATGTCTCCTTATTTGCTGGTAACAGGAAAGTTCATTAGCTTTCCCGATAGAACAGATCAGCTCATTGCAGTTGAGCAACTAACTCACTCATTGGGTGTCGGGTATAATGAAGCTTTTGAGGAGTTGAACATGAAAGGTGGAGTTTTAGTGCGCTTGACTGGCTAAAAGAATGGTTTAGCGATATGACAGATACAGATTCAGATCAAAAAATATTGTGCGCAGTACGAGCATACTTACTTTATCTTCTCGGGTGCACACTATTTGGGGATAAGAGCGGCACAATAGTCTCTGTTGACTATCTTGCACTTCTACACAATGTCAAGAACGTGCATACATATGCCTGGGATATTGGAGCTCTAGCGTATTTGTACAGACAACTCGGTCTTGCCTCCCAAGCCCATTCGGCACAGTTATCCGGGTATCTAACATTGCTACAGGTATGGATGTTCATTCACTTCCTGTCTTTAATGCCAGTTTTAAATGGTGACAAACTTGATCAATCACAAGCGTGCCGATGGTTGAGCAGACGTGACAACAAAGTGTCTTTAGACCATGTCAGAGCTATTAGGGAAAGAATTGATACGCTGACGACGAATGAGGTTAGACAAAACAAAAAAAAATTTGGTGTTTTTTTACAGCCGATAATAAAATCATTTTTATCCATTGTTTTTTAAATATCATGACATTGCAGGTCACATGGGACCCATATCGGTCCTTTAGGGACACCCATCAATTTCAGAAAGTATGCTTTTATATGGGTACATTGAAAATGAAGGACATTTTTGAGCCTTATCACCCTGTATGAGTGTTAAGACAGTTTGAACGTCGTCAATACATTCCACCTCCACCATTCAGTCCTATACAAGAGAAACATGGACTTAAGAGCAAATCTTATTTGGTGACACATGGACATGATGAGAAAATGTGGCTGAGTTGGTTGTATCATGTACTTGCACAGGAGCATCGAGGTGTAGAGGCAAGTTACCTGGGAGAGTGCACGCATAATTTTATGGCGTGATTTGATAAGGATCTCGATGCTTTATTAGTCCATCGACTCAAGCCTCAAATCGAGCGGGAGCACAAGATGTCCCGCAGGCAAATACTGAAGAAGTAAGAATTTGATTTTTAACACTTTATGATTTTATCAAGTATAATCGTAATTATAAATGCTTTTTGTCATAATATATACAGAGAATTCATGAAACTATAGCAATTATTAGTCTTTTCTTAGAGCAAGGTAAGATCGCAAGCAAGAGGCATCCGAATTTGCTCTATAATACTCTCGTCAAGATAAAATCAGTTCTGACCGGGTGCACATAAGCTGATATTGACACAGTATTACAACCTGTATCGCAGACCCTCACCGAAGGTCCCAGCTCTACGGAACGCCGTCAACCCATAAGAAAGCAACCCGCTCGGAAGTAACGAAGAATCTAGAATTCGTTGGGTCTTTGTTTTTAATAGAGTCTCAAACTATAACTTACGATGATTGTTCATGTCAATATAGAAATAAAGTTAGCATGGAATATATATTGATTTTATTTTGTCGTATTATGGAAATGAAGTTGTAGTCAAACAACATATTATAGAAATAAACTTGTAGTCTTGGATATCACTCTTTAATTAAATCTTTGAAGCTATGAATGAATTGTTGATACGTAGAATTTATGTTGTCGTCGTTCTTTGTCTTTGAAGCTATGAATGAATTGTTGATATTTTATGTTTTGATACTAAATTTAGAGTATGAAACACGGACAAGTAATTATATTTGCTTGGGTATATTATTTATCTTCCGTATTCCAAGTTTTACACACTGTATCAGAGTATCTCTGGCCATGTATCCTTGATCCGGGTTTACAGATCCGGGTTTACAGACCCGGATCATTTTTAGGTGATCGAGGACTATAAACTTGGATCAAGGAGCCAGGGCTCTAGCTCCCTGTTCGGGCTAGCCAGTCCGGATCAATGTGGTTGATCCGGGCTATCAGCCCCGGATCAATGGCATTGATCTGGGCTGGCTAGCCCGGACAGGGAGCCAGAATCTCTGGCCCCCTAATCCGGGCTAGCTAGCCTGGATCAATGCCACCCATCCGGGTCTGCCAGCTCGGATGTTTGGCCTGATCCGGGCTGGCTAGCCCGGATCAGAGGGCTAGAGATTATGGCTCCCTATCCGGGCTAGCCAGCCCAGATCAATGTGGTTATCACAATGAAAGAACTGATTTAAACTAAATATAGATTTTAATTTTCGTAATTTTTTATTAAAAGAAGTTAATATTAAAAAGGAATGGGTTTGGATTCTGAAATGGGATTTTTTTCCTGCCTTTTTCTCTGCCTCTGCTTTGCTTTCGCGCGGGAAAAAAAAGGGACGCTGGGAGGATGAAGGAGGAGGTGAAGGAGAGACAGTTTTGACCAAAAAAATTGATGGCAAAGTGGTAAATAAAGCAAACGTTTTAAGTGGGCTCATTAGGAAAAATGTTGTGCCCATCTAGAAACTCCCAAAAGATTGGAATATTTTTCTAATGTCTGAAACGTGGGAATTCTACTCACACACACCACTTTGCCTCTCTACACCCAATTTTAGATTTGAACCAACACATATATATCAATAAGCCCACTTTCTTTTTCAATTCTAACCCACCTCTTCTTACTTTTCTATCTCATTTCATCAGATATTACTGTACAACTAAAATAAAACTTGATCGGGTATTAATACATGATTGTTATTCCATTAGGTGTCAGTAGATTGTGAAACAATAACTTACTAAAAAGATAATTGTGAACTTATAATTTTTTGGAAGTTTCAATGGTCAACATCTTAAGCAAAGTGATGTACGTGAATATAATTGGCCCTGAAACACCAACGCTTCCAATTGGGGAATTCAAATTGCATCTATTAATTTTGTAAATACCCACTCTTGCTAATTATACCTCCTAAAAGATTTTAGATTATGGATATTTTCTAAATATAATCTCTAATATTCCTAAGTTACTCTTCTCCTTTTTTTTCATCCAATTTCTTAATTCCCTTCTCTCCTAACCATTTCTTATATCTTCTGAAAAAGTCTAATTACATAAACACCTTAAAAAATGTTAATCCACTTTTAAACAAAACCTAACATACTTATATTTAAAAGAATAAAGAAAAAATAAATTATTTTATTTATTGTTCAATTTTTTATATTTTAGCAAAAAATAAAATTATTTATTAAATTTTTTTATCTATTTTTGTTATACTCTCAATCGAAAGATTCTCCCTTTAATTTTTTTGAATTTCATTTCTTTGTCATTTACTATATAGATTTTTAAAGAGATTTATTATTGAATGGTGTAATAATAAATTAAGAAACTATAGCCCCTCGCTCCATTTCCTCCCCCTCCCCCTCTCCCTCCCCCACTTCTACATGGGAGGACCTTGCCATCTACTCCGACTCTAACCTTGTGCAACTCCTCTTCGTGTAATATTCCAAAACCAAATTAATTTTATTTCATGCCATTATTTTATTGGGTAATTTTTTTTAAAATTAAAATACTTTTTTAAAGATTTCAATAAAATAGTCCTTCTCCTCCCTTATTCCTTCCAATAATTTTGAATTCTCTTTAACTTCTCAAACGACCTTGATTCTCTCGTCAACCAAAAAAAATCCTATACAATCCTAGCCCCTAATCTTATTTGAATAATAACAAAATTTTAAGTTATTCTTTATATAACCCGTAACAAAACTTTAATCCAATCTCTCTCTTATATTCTTCTTATTATCTTTTATCCTTCCATCCAATCAACATCACCATTCTCTTCCTCCTCTCCAATTCTCACACACATCACTATGTACGAAGCTTTTCAGAGACAAATTCGCTAGAGATCACCATTTTCTTCTTTATCTCCTAGGGTTTATGTGAGTGAAGGTATCTCTCTTGCTCTCTTTTTGTTTCTTATTGGATATTAGTTATGTTGACTCTAAATGTTATGTGACCCAACAAATTTAGATATAGATCCTACAACTCATCCAATCCAAACCCAATAAGTTGGACATGAATCCATTGAGATTAAATCTAAACCTGTTTTTCTAGAATCCAAAAATGTTCCTTATTGGATGGAGTCTAACTAGTTTTGACCATATAACCATTAAGACAATATAAGTTAGATCTTTTATCTACGACTTTATTTTCTATTCATTATGTGAGCACATATCGCACTATAATTTATTTCTTCTTGTTTTTCATTAATTATTTTTTATTAACTTGGTTAATCTATTTTGGGAACTCGAAGTTTTACATTGCTAATTGAGAACTACAAATTGATATATAAATAATCCTATTTATAAATTATGTTGATTATGTATACTATTATTGCATTATTCTTGTTATTGAAACTACAATTTAAGAAACTGTCATGGTATGAGAATTGGGGAAGATAAAAAAATGCAAGTTAACTTGCTTCAAGTGTCTTATTTTATCATTGTTATTGTACAATTGTGAAGCATTAAACCATTTCATATTTCATTCATATTTCTTATAGCAACAATTTCAGGCCAGTACTATATGTCGTGTGGTCATTTTTTGGGATATGCATGGGATACATTTGAAAAATGAGATATTCCATTTGCTAACGTTTTCAAACTTAACATTTTAAACTTTAGGGATATTTACTGGTTTGTCCTTCAAATCTTTATATATTATGATTTAGTCCCCCAAATATTCATATTTAGGATTTAGTCCCCCAAATCTCCTAAGTTATTACAATTTAGTCCCCCTCCTCAAATCCTCTAAATTTTTAATCTAATATTACCATTTTACCCCTTCTTATTCATTCTCTTTTTCTCCTCTCTTCCTTTTCTCTTCTCATTTTCTTCATTATTCCTCCTCTCTTCTCCTTCTCTCTTCTTTCTCTCTTCCTCCTGGAAAAAAAGAGGAGGAAGAGAGAAGGAGAATAGAGGAGGAATAATGAAGAAAAGGAAAAGAGAGGAGGAAGAGAAAGAATGATTAAGGAAGGGTAAAATGATAATATCAGGTCAAAAATTTGGGAGATTTGGAAAGGGAGACTAACTTGTAGTAACTTAGGAGATTTGGGGGACTAAATCCTAAATATGAAGATTTGTGGGACTAAATCATAATATATAAAGATTTGAGGGACAAACCAGTAAATACCCCTAAACTTTAAACTAATCAAGTGTTATAATATTAAAGTTTTAAATATAAAGTCCAAGTTATATTTTTATGTTGTTACATACTTGATTCCTCAATTTGGCTATTTTAATAAACTGATTAAAACTATAATGTTTATTTTCAGATTTTGTCCATTTAATTATTTTATAGATTCATGTCATTATTTTTATAACTATAGTGTGGTTGCTTACTGATGTCCTGATTTTGCATAGTCAGACACATGGATGGATCCACATGAATTAGAACAGGATCATACATATTTTAAAGAGCAAACAGAAAAATCAATCTTTATTAGTTTAAATTCTTCTGTTACGTTTTTTTTTTTTTTTTGTATTTCAAGACATGAATATTTAGATTTATTTATATTAAGAGGATTAGTTGACTTTGTGGTTACGCCCACTCTATTTTTTAATAAATTCATTTTACATAAGACATTATTTATATACTATTTACTTTCGTACTATGAATTTCTTATTATTTGAATTTTTTTTCCAGTGTAAGTGACTTATAATTAGCGAGATTTATTTTTTTACTATTATATTCTCTCCACAGCATCATCGATCTAAGCATGATTTGGTCCCTCACCTTCATCCACCTTGTCTCTTGCCGTGCCCTGCCATAGCCACCCCCCATCGCCCACAACGATTTTTTTTTTTTCAGCACACCATTTATTTTAAAGAGAAATTTTCTTAGTGAGCTTACTAATTTTTTCCCTCTCCACCCAAAAAAAATCGTAAATTTCTCTCTCCCCCCCTCCGCCCACTCTCTTCCTTCTTGTTTACCAGTAGAAAGAGAGTTTGGAGGCTGAAAACAAAAATAATTTTGATCCAAAAATTGAATGGCAAACTTGTAAAATTTTCAAATTGATGAGGTGTGCTCACTATCTACCGGAACGTTCATTTAGAAATTCTGCCCCCCAGGGAAACACGAGTCACCTACGGTTCATTTGCAACCGTCAGATCTCGATACAACGGTCATGATCACATCTTTTAATACCTTTTTCGCGAGTCTCCCCCATCCTTCCCTCATATAATTGGCCCCTTTAGGGTTAGGGTTTAGCCTCCAGCTCTCCTCTCATTCTCCTCTCTTGTCGACCGCCGCTCTCCGCTCGAAGCTGAGCGCAATGGTATCCATTTGTCGTCTCTCCTGATCCAGTATCTAGGGTTTCGATTCGATTTGATTCGATTTGATTTTGTTTGCAGGCAGCGGAGAAGAAGCTCGCGAACCCGATGAGGGATATCAAGGTGCAGAAGCTGGTGCTCAACATCTCCGTCGGAGAGAGCGGAGATCGACTCACGAGGGCCTCTAAGGTATCGCCAATCTCTTATTCGTTGAATGAATGGTTGTTTCTTGCTTAGATCTAGGGTTTATGATTGATAAAGTTGTCATTTTTTAAGTGTATGGCGTTTTACGCTTGCAATTTTTTGTTTAGATTTATTTTGTAAATTGTGTTAGTTTATGACCTAAAGTTAGCAGCTGCTTTTGACTCGGATAGAATGCGCGCTTGCTTTGTTAACTGTGAGCTTAGCAGTTTATCACATAATGAACTATTGCCAAGTTTTCTTTTTTAAAATGTCTGTTGTTAATTTGTTATATGTCTAGCATTCTTTGCTCCGGGATTGCATTGAATTTAAAATGCATAACTTTGTATTGTATGGGATAGTTGAAATGCAGTTTCAGGCTAGGCTAGTTAATTCTGAGACAAATAATTCTTTTTTTATGATTGTTAGCTTTGTGTTTGTCTATAGGGTAATCATGTGTTTATTTGTCACTTTAAATTGGAGAGAAGAAAATTCAAATAGTTTTGATTGATAAAGGACAATGGTTACTTTTAGAAGCAAATAATGTGGACTGTCCAAGCGATACCTAACTTCAAAGGGTAAAAGTGAAGGATTATTAATCTTGTAGGAGGTGGGATTAGTTAGTGCTAAATTGGGTGATTACTAACCCTATGTGACACCTTCATTTTGGCAAAATAAACATAGTGTGTGGGATTATAATATCTTAATTAATGTCTTAATCATGTTTTAGTTTGATTAGTTTGGATGTTTTCTTTGCTTTCTCCTCTGTTTTAGCAGTGCATCATACTGTCATCTTGTAATTCCCAGGGAGCTACATTCTTATTGCTGGTCTGACTTGTTTCATCTTGCTTTCCAGCATTTCTATACATTAATTTTTTTTTTTGTTTATCTATTATTGACTCTTAGGACATGCCTAGTATTGGAGACCTTTTAGCAATAGATAACAGATGATGTCTTCCATTTTGTACACTTGTTTTTTCTCTGCTGACATTTGTCCACAATCTTTTTTTCAAAGATGACCATTTGCTGGCTCCCAGAAAATTATATGGAAGTTGTGGAACTAGTAAGGATTAATTCTAAGTTGCAACCATAACTATATACATGGAATGGTGCTTTTGAGTTTATGCTCAAGTTAGGATGTGCTTAGTATTTGAGACCTTTTACCAATAGGCATCGTGGTTTGGGCTCCGGCATAGGGATGAAGAACTTAATTTGCTACTCAATACTTAGCGAGCCTATAGTGTATTTGGGAAGAAATGGAAGAGGATATTCATATAAATATCTCAGAATGATAGATTAGTTAGTCTTTGAAATGCTTTTGTCAATGACATGACCTTAGTATTGTATTACCAAAACCCTGGTTACCTTTGACACTCCTACCTTTAAGATTGTATCTATGGCAGCTCTGTGGATTCTACTTATGATGATTTCTCTCATAGTCATTGGTTTCTGAAAATTTTCCCTACCTAAGTTTATTAGTACAGGCAATGATTTGTAATTTTAAAATGATCAAGAAAAGAACTATATGCTCTTTAAAATTTCCCTTTTGTACATTTATAATTCCTTGAATAAAGCTTGAAAGATCAGCGCCAGGTTTCAAAAACCTTGATGTTGCAAAAAACTGTGGTTGGTTGTCTCTGATTAAAATATTTCCTAGGAAATATTTTTGGGATAAACTTTGTGACAGTGCATTCTGAAGGAGCTGATTTTAGTGAACTATATAGGATGCACAAACAACTTCCAGTGGGTCTAAACTGTGACACTTACGCAGGTTTGGTAAAAAAAAGTATCAGAATTTGGGTCTCTATATAGATTTAAGTTCTTTTTTTTAAAAAAATCTATTGCTATAGTTAACGTGATTGCATATATGGGACAATCATTTTATGCATGTTTATATATTATGCATATATAATTGGTGTTACATTATACAATTGTTGCCAATTGTGTCTAGAATCCTGCAGACTTTGATGAATTTATGCAGCCAGTGATGGTTTGTTTCATTTACTGTTGTTTGCAGGTGTTGGAACAATTGAGCGGGCAGACTCCTGTGTTCTCAAAAGGTGAGCTACCTTATACCCCACAATATGGACATATGTTCTGTATATTTCTCCTAAAAACTTCCTTCTGCTCCCTCCAGCTAGGTACACTGTTCGATCTTTCGGTATCCGACGTAATGAAAAGATTGCATGCTACGTCACTGTCCGAGGTGACAAGGCAATGCAACTCTTGGAGAGTGGCTTAAAGGTTAAAGAGTATGAGTTGCTTCGAAGGAATTTCAGTGATACCGGATGTTTTGGGTTTGGTATCCAGGAGCACATTGATCTTGGAATCAAGTATGTCATTCTAAACCCATTTGTTCTTCTGTTTATAATGCAATATCATACTAAATATTTCATGAGGGCAATATTATATGGTTGAATAATTTAAATACTCATTCATGTCTTCTTTATTTTACATTAATTATATAAATGACTGGGTTATGATGAGCAATGCTTCTTCTGACACCTCTTGTATGAGAAAGGCTTTCTAAGAGGCCTTTCGTTGAGCAGAGTAGCAAATGTCTGAGCCCTCTTTATTACTTTTTTTTTTGGTCTAAAATGATGGGATTTTAATACTCTAACAGGACCTTATTGTGCCTTCTGAATTGATTACATGCATATGATAATTTTTTTTAGTAAAAGTTTTATTCTGTTTGCATACCTTATGCAAGTCTTCCATTATCTTTTGGATGAAAATCCAAACATCTGTGAATCTGTTGAAAGCTTTATATTCAGTTAAGTTTCTTACATTCTTACTTCTATTCTAAATACCGAGTTAACAAAGATTTTGGAGATAAGGTTGCAGTTTCATTTTAGGAATGGTACCTATGATTACATAACTATAGGTTACGGGAAATTTTGTTTGCTGAGACATTTTGTGTCATTTTTGCTTGTCCACTAGTGGGTATTCGTGAACCTCTTTTTCCTTTGGTTATGATGGCAGTGATGAACAATGCTATTTCTTACACCTCTCGTAGGAGAAGGGCTTTCATCAAGCCCTTCTATGAGTAGATTAGCAACTATCTGAGCTTAAAACTTTAGCACAAACTACAAGTTTATGTTGTTTGTCCTTTCCTTCCCATTTTCATGTTTTTTTTTTTTTTTTTTTTTTTTTTTTTTTTTTTTTTTTTAATTTTGGATTTTGCTGACCATGTACCATTTTCAAGAGCCTTCGCTAAGAAACTTAGTGGCAATATGAGGGCTTTTTCCTTGATTACATTTTGGGTTGGGATCTAGTTGTGTTGCCCCAAATTATGATGGGCTTTGTTCTCTTATGGGTTTCTCAGTTATGAATGATGGCGGTGTGATGGCTGTGATGAGCTATGCTATTTTCTGACACCTCTTGTATGAGAAGGGCTTTCTCGAAACTCTTCTATGAGCAGATATGGCAGCTATCTGAGCTTGAACTTTCGACATGTAAGGATATAGTTATGCAAACTTCTTACTCATTTTTTCTCTAGTATTTTCCTCTCTAAGTTTTTTTGCCATGGAATGTGCAAATAATTTTGTTGCTGATTTTTTTTAATGGGCTTCTTTAAGCAATGTTTTGCTGCTTTTTCTATTTTTCATATATTGTGACTATATATAGTTTCTTGTTCTTAGAAGTAATTATAGCAGAATAATTTGCTTTATTTCGTAACTTAATTCTTACAGTTCCTTTTTTTGACAGGTATGACCCGTCCACTGGTATCTATGGTATGGACTTCTACATCGTGCTGGAGCGCCCCGGGTACCGTGTTGGCCGTCGCCGCCGCTGCAAGTCTCGTGTCGGAATTCAGCACAGGGTCACGAAGGATGATGCCATGAAGTGGTTCCAAGTTAAGTATGAGGGTGTCATTCTCAACAAGGCCCAGACAATTACTGGTTAGAGAATTGCATGGATCCTAGGGTAATTGGTTTTCTGCATTTGAGCTTTTTTTCCCTCAACAGTTAACTGGTTGCTAGGCCCGTTACTGCGTTTTGTGGAATGACTTTCGTCTGTGCTACAATTTTGCGTAGTAGGACTCCTTTGGTAACCTTTGGATCTCTTCTGTTGTTTTGTGATCAGAACTTGATTAGAACTCTCGTTGCACAGGGATGAAACGCCACCAAGTATATTATTATCTACATTTGTTTTCCTGACTTAATTTGAGAAGTTTATTACATATTGCCAACAGAATGATTATTGTTTGTAATGATTGTTATGCTGATGGTTCAGTTTTTTTTAATATATATATAGAGAGAGATCCTGCAAGTTAGTTACATGAGCTGCATTTTATTTTTATTATTTCCAATAATTTTTTTTAAAAAATTCTTTTGGATTATGATCTCGACCTTTAAGGTTTATTTATGTCCAATTTCTTGGGTTTTAGTTTTGATTTAGTCTTTCATCAAGTTGATATAATTTTTAACGGTTTTTAATGAATAAATATTTTGTATTCATTTGATGAAAGTTTAAATAAATTTTAAAATTTATGAAATTTAAACTTATTAAGGTTAAAGAGTTAAGTTTAAAGAGTTGTAAATTTTAATTCTAAAAAAAAATTGAAGAAAAATTATTGGATTACTGTATTTTGACTGCTAGTTTACGTAATTTTTTTTGAATTGCTGACTCACTTACAGTAATTATATATATATTTATATATATATATATAGAGAGAGAGAGAGAATGATGTGCCTAAGGTTTTTCTTCATGTATGATATATTATTTGTTTTAGACATTTCATTATCATCAATTAGATATATGGTCAAAATTATATGTTTTATATATACCATTTGTAGAGTATGAAGATCATAACGAACTGTTTGAATTGTATACATACTCTCTATGTTGAAATTTATATGTTGAAATTTAAGAACACGTTCCTCTATAGGAACTCTTTGTGGAAGCACCTTAGTTACACTTTTCCCCACCTACACACATATAGTCATCTTGGGGAAGTTCTAAATGCGCAACACTTTTGACTTAAATGCGCACCACTTTTGACTTTATGAGCACCGTTTTCCCCTATGTCGTAAATCACTTTACTCTAGAATGTGGTGTTCACTAAGTAAAATTCGGTGTGCATTTAGAATTTCCCGTCATCCTGTTTACTCGTTATCTCTCTCTCTATGTAGTCTTCTTTGGTCGGTATGTCACGAGTTCTGGCTCGTTGCTGGTGGTATAGTACGTTCTATTTGGATAGATGCTTTTGTTTCTGTTGGGTGCTAACAAATCCTTCAGAAAATTTGTTTCTGGCAAAAGTAACAAAAACCCCATGAACTTTTTTTTGTAGAGCCTCTCACAAATTAAATTAAAAAGCGCTAGTAGCCACTTGAGCCTTAGCAACTGCTCGTTGGTGGTGGCTATGGAGAGAGAAACTAGTGGGTGTGTGAACTGAAAGATAAAGTGATAGGTTGTGAAGAGAAGAGTAGGGGTCTGCTTGGTTGGCTCGGTTCAAGTATGTGCAAAACTGTCCAAAACCGAACTAAATAGCTATGACTAAAACCGAAACTGACCAAACCTTATGAATAATCGAAACCGAAACTGAATGTTTGGTTTCGGGTATGTGGGCTTGGAGAAGGTTAGGTTTAGGGAGGAGCGGATTTGGGCGAGGGGTGGATTCAAGGATTCTGTTAATGGACTATTTGGTTTGTTTGGACGGTTATAGTGGAGGCAAATAGTCATCAAAACCTGACCAAAACACCGATTATTAAATCAGTTTTACAACCGACCCGATGCGAAAATCAAACAATCCAACCCGATTGGTTCGGTTTTGTTCGGTTTAGTGGATCGATTGGTTTTTCCGGGTTTATGCTCATCCCTGGAGAAGAGCAATGTTACAGTGCTTCTCAGACCTGCCGATGGGGAGTTTCCAAAGGAGCACACCATTTTTCTAGTGAGCTCATTTTATAGTATTAGTGGGATATAATTGGGTCGCTAGGGAAAAAAAAAAAAAGTGTGCTCCTTTAGAAACTCCCCTGTCGATGGAGCCGTATGTGCCCACAGGGTTGGATGCGGGGCTGAGCATATCCTACAGTCCTCGGTACGATAATTAAGTGTTCGAGGCGGTCCAGCAACTCCTTCAACCAACAACAATATCTGTTGCAATAAGTAATGGGATTTTAATTGTGTACTTTTAAGTTTGATATATGGTGGGTTGAAATTGAAGATTTTTTGGCGAGTTTCAAGAGAAGATATTTTTAAAATTTTCATGTTTTTCTCTTCTAAATGCGCACCACACTTGACTGTATAAGATCTCAACTGCCGACACAATGGCCGTCTAAAAAGTCTTTGGTGGGGGTGTTTTGCTCCGGGGGAATATTCTAAATGCGCACCACACTTGCCTAGTGAGCCCACACCTACAGGGCAAAATGGTGCTCACTAAGTTAAAGTGTGGTGCGCGTTTACAATTTCCCTTCGTTCCCTGCCGCAAGTGGTAACTGAGGTTGCGTGTGCTGTTTGTCGATTCAATTAACAGTGGCATCCCAAGTTCCTGCTAATTACGGGAGTTTCTAGAAGGGCACACCATTTTTTTTTTTCCGCACTTGAAAATTTATTTTTATTTACAATTTTACCATTTAAATTTTAGGATAAAAATGTCCTTATTTTCAACATCTTTATTCTCTCTCTCATCTTCTCCACCGTCATTACCCTTCTGTTGTCGTCGCCAATACTCTTCTCTGCCACTATGGTGAATCTCTCTTTCTTCTATCTCTCAACTTTCTTTCCGAATCCTCCCTTCAAGAAATTACCAGTTGACCTCTTTTCTTCTTCAACTCCTCTTAAATAAGAGAGGTGAGACCCTTCCAAAATTGAATCTTTTTTTAATAAAAAAGAGCCGAAATTGGAATAGAAATACAATCGTTTTTCTTCTCGTTCTTGCTTCTCTATCTTTGAATCGAATCAATCTCGAGAATGTCGTCGGAGATCGAGGTGGTGGAAGATGGGAGAGAGGGCGGAGGAGGAGGGGGAGGGGAGTTAGAGGCGGTGGAGGCCTTGAAGATGGATTTGGATCCACTAGTTTCTTTGATCTGAGCTAGACAATCCGGATCCGATAAGATGGATCTGAGACTGTAAACTCGGATCCACCGTAGAGGATTCGAACTGTTTAGTTTGAAACTTTTACAATGTTGGGAGAAAAATAAGGAAAGTTAGTTTTTGGAATTATACGTGTGCTCATTAGGAAAAATCCTCTCTTTTCAAAAGAAAAGGTGGGCTCACTAGGAAAATGGGTGTGCTCCTTTGGAAATTACCCTAATTACGCTGCACCGCGGGATCATTCTCTCTTCTTGCAGATTTATTCTAACGCTGCGCACATGAGATCAGATACCAGCAGCTGGTTTTGATTTTGTCTGGCCCCTAATTGGAAGCGGTCGACCTCTTTTGTGCCACTTGCACACAAGTCTCGCTTTCAGTGACGAGCCTTTGTTATTGTCTCCTGCTTTCTTCTTCATTTGGAAGAGCACTCCCATTTTATTGAAGTCTCCGCCTCCATCAATGACCTAGAAAAAGTGCCTCTCTAACCAAAGATAAAGAATACGTTGGGGCCCGCAGCTTACCCCAGCAATGACGCCGTCCTTTTAGCGTGGAGATCACGGCAAACCGTTCGGATCGCATACAGACACGTGCACATGTCTGCCCGCCCGCCGGCACATCTGCACCCACTTTCTAGGCGCTTTTAAATTTCAATATGAAAACAATTTCTAAAATAATAGTGCTTAAAAATAACGCAATTTCGATGAATTTTGATTTGGATAGATATAAATAAATAATTTTTTAATAATAGAATAAACAAAGCGTGTCTAACTCACATCACTTTTTATTGTAAGTAATAATTCGAATCAACTACATACACCACTCTCTGTTTTGATCTCTTGTTCTTTGCCAAGGGCCTCTTTTCCCCCCTTTGTATCATTTCGCCATGGCTTCCGAAGCTCACAGCAACCTCAAGATCCTCTTCTTCCCTCTCATGGCCCAAGGCCACATGCTCCCCATGGTCGACATGGCCAAGCTCTTCGCCGCCCGCGGAGCCGACACCACCATCTTCACCACCCCGGGCAATGTCTCCCTTATCCAACCCTCCATCAACTCCGAACCCCGCACCAACCCGGTCCGCCTCCTCGTCGTCCCGTTCCCTTCCACCCCCTGCCTACCCGACGGCATCGAGAACCTCTCGGCCGTCACCTCCGTCGACATGAGGTTCGAGTTCTTCAAATCCGTCTCCCTGCTGCGTGAACCGTTCGACCGGGCTCTCGCCGAGCTCGCGCCCGACTGCACAGTGACCGACATGTTCCTGCCCTGGACAGTCGACGTCGCGGCCGAGCACGGGGTACCGAGGCTCGTGTTCCACGGGACCAACTTCTTCTCCCGCTGCGGCATGGACAGCCTCGAGCGGCACAAGCCCCTCGAAAGCCTACCGCCCGAGGCCGAGTCCTTCGTCGTCCCCGGCCTCCCTCACGAAATCAAGCTTCTCAAGTCCCAGCTCGACCCCTCTCGAAACGCCAATAACGCGAGGGCTGAATTGTTCAGACGGGTCAGAGAGGCCGACGACAAGAGCTACGGCACGGTGGCTAACAGCTTCCTCGAGCTGGAGCCGGACTACGTCGAGTACTACCGCAATGTGATGAAGAGAAAGGCTTGGCACATCGGCCCGGTGTCTCTATGCAACGAGAACGCCACGGACAGGCTCGGGAGGGGAGGCCGTGCAGCCACCGACGACGAATCCTGCGCAAAATGGCTCGAGAGGCAGCGTCCTGGCTCGGTCGTGTACGTCTGTTTCGGTTCGATGGCCGATTTCTCCGCAGCGCAGGTCCGCGAGCTGGCGTTGGGGCTGGAGGCGTCGGGGCGTCCGTTCATTTGGGTTGTGAGGAAGCAGAACTGCGAGATGATGCCCCAAGGGTTCGAGGAGAGGACTGAGGGACGAGGCTTGGTCGTCCGGGGCTGGGCACCGCAGATACTGATACTGAATCACGAAGCGGTCGGGTGTTTCGTCACGCATTGCGGGTGGAATTCGAGCTTGGAGGGGATCAGTGCGGGGCTGGCGCTAGTGACATGGCCCCTGTTTGCTGAGCAGTTCTTCAACGAGAGGCTGATTGTTGATGTGCTGAAGATCGGGGTGGCTGTAGGCGTGAAGGAGTATCCGAGAGGGCCGGAGGAAAAGGAAGTTGTCGGAGCGGAGGCGATACGGAGTGCGGTGAGCCGGGTGATGGGCGGAGGAGAGGAGGCGGAGGAGAGGAGGCGGCGGGCCAAGGAGCTACGCGATATGGCACGGAAGGCGGTGGCCGAGGGCGGGTCGTCTTATGTTGATATCGGGAATTTGATACAAGAGTTGATTGATAGGAGAAGTGCGGTCATATATGAATGTAACATCCCGCATCTCAGGATATAACAATGAATTCTTGTCCTTGATTATTAATAAATATCTCAAGTATTCATATTGATTTATTCTATAGTACTAATTTTCTATGAAGAAGAGACATAAGAGCCAAAATCTTTCGAAAGCTCGATCTCCAAAATGGACATTTATGATTGTTCAACTATACCCGTTGTAATGGTCTTAAACGTTCACAAAGTTTATACACCAAAAAGTAAAATGTCGTTGATTTTATTCCACTGGCACTCACAATCATTAGTCAACTAATACTATCAATTAGTCTAGTTATATCAATATGAAATTTGGTTAAAAAGTTACCATTGTTGCACAAACTAGATTGAATTTGATTACACTATGTCCGATTATCAATCTGATGCCTTCTTAATCTCAAATTTGAACCATAACTCAGATATAATATGAACACCTACTTGTCATCTTTTCAGCATAGCACTCAAGTAGTTTTGATAAATTCATACTTACTCATTATAACACATGATCTATATACACACACAAACACAGAAACACACAGAGTATTAGCGTCTAATTAATACTACAAATATTTTAGATATGGCCCTTTAATACATCCAACACTCACGATTTCGGCACTTTAAAATATTAGTCTTTTCAAATTAAACTTTGCTACAAAAATAAAAGATCTAGAATTCTCGATCCAAAAGAGCAGGGGCAGAACTGGGACCGTGGGGACCTTGGCCTCTCTCTTCTCCTCAAGCCATTTGGTAATATAGTATTGCTCATACATATGTAGTTTATGATTCAGGCTTATATTAATTTTAACGTGACTTCATTTGTTTACGAAACTTTTATTTTAATTCATGGCTTGCGATTGGCTGCACGGAAGAAAACTAATGGGTGGGTATACGTTGTTGAGGAGCATGTGTGATTGGGAGTTCCTAAAGGAGCACACCATTTTTCCTAGTGAGCCCACTTAATTAAGTGGGCTCACTGGGAAAAATGGTGTGCTCATTTGG